>CM040404.1:101033830-101216330 GCA_022702515.1 Ilyophis sp. 1 JC-2022 | reverse complement strand
AATCTGTTAAGAAGGGGCAAATTTTCAAAAGACAGAAGGTTCTCCTATTTTTGCTGTGCAGTTATCACATTACAGATTTACAAGGAGGCTTTTAATTGGGGCTAATGACGGTAAAACTCGCTGACCAATGAGTGCAGGAGCAGCCCGGTACACGGTTTTGAAAACATTCCCCTCTAATCCACACCGCCGCTGACACGCCCCCCCCGGCGCTCCTCCTGCCTCTCAAATCAGTCAGGGGAGATGGCTTTGAAGTCACTGGTCTGGGAACAGTAGCCTCTGTCACAGCCAGCGACAGCTTATTTTAAAAAGATGGCAGTTGCGAATGCTGGTTAGCCTCGCAGAATGGGTAAAGAGAGTCATTGCAGAGCTTGGTTTATGACTATGGGGGGGTTGGGGAGCATGGAAACAGTACAGCTCATCACCCAAGGGGATTCTCTCATTGGCTGCAGCAGCTCCCGATCAGCACAGTACCCAAATGTATAGATTTTTTCCCCTCTCATCATTTATTTTTTGAATGTGTTTTTCTGGAAAACTGGGTCATTTCATCACATTGGGAAACGAGTCAGTAGTGATGGATGAATGAAGTATAATGTGTGGATTTGCCACCGTGTGCTGTCAATCACCTGATATATATATATGAACCAATTAAAAATATTTTCAGCCAGGGCGATTTCATATCAGCGAGCCATTGACAGCACATGACAGCTCCACCCACTTTTGCGGGTCGTGAAGATGCTGTCTTCCATTGGTAGCAGCCAGTCCATTTTCTGCTAGGAGAGGTGGTAGTTTATGAACCTTTATCCTGCACAAGCACTCAGTGGAGCATTGCAAAATGACCACTTCATGTCTGTACCATGACCGGCTTTTATCTACAAAAGGGTTTTACGGTGGCTTTCCTTCAAAGTTACATCCCAATATGTTTTTGCGGGCCCATTAATATTATCTTGTCAACTTAATGTAGAGGAAAGAGTTGAATTGGTTTGATCGAGGGTGATGTGGGTCCAATCATAATGTGAAACAGCTTTTATAGATGGCACTCGTATAAAGGAAACCTGTGGTTTATTTACAGAGTGGGCTGTGAGAGGTCTTTTTGGGTTTGTTGCAGGGCAGAGACATGGCCCTTTTTGGGTGGGTGTGTGTGTGGGGGGGGGCAGGATGGGGGTCCAGGGGGGCCGGCCCTTTCTGTGACAAGCTGTTAATCATGGGGGGTGGGTGGGTCCCAAGGGTAGAGGGGGTGGGGAAGAAGCTGTTAATGGCAAATAAACCCAAACTAGAAAGTGATCCAGTTAACCCCCCCACCATCATGGCTTCAAGATGCTCTTGCCCTCAGTGTCCCTTCTGGATCAAAAAGAGGGATTTGGCACTATATCCAACACTATGAAAATAGGGATTGGGCACTATATCCAATACTATAAAAAGACGGATTGGGCACTATATCCAACACTATAAAAAGAGGGATTGGGCACTATATTCAACACTGATAGAAAATTCAATGTGTCCCAGCTACATACAAAGAAACCTCAAAAGAGCGGATCAGCTTTTTTAAATGCTCATAACACCAAGTTAATAGACTTGTCAATTTGTTCAGCTGACAGAAACAAGCTGCTATAGTTTCCGAACCAAGTACAATATGTATCTTTCGTCAACAAGGGACACAAAAAAAACAGTCAAGGAAAAAAAAAAACTAGTACCGGTTGTTGTATTGAAACCCTGGCTATTTGAAAAGGACGGCTGGCTTCAGAAAATAAGAAGAAGAAAAAACAGGCAGCATGGCTTTCAGATGTAAGACTGACGGAGAGAGAGTGAGTGAGGCACGCCGGTGATGGATGCATTACCACTGTGTTTGTGCTGTAATGCGTCCGTGACGGACCTAAAGAGCACAGCGCAGCATATGGGGGAGTGATAAACACTCTACTTCCTGCTCAGGTATTGGACAGAGGGAAAAAGGAGAAAAGTGGGGGTGGGGTGGTGTGTGTGTGTGTGTGTGTGTGTGTGTGTGTGTGTGTGTGTGTGTGTGTGCATGTGTGGGGGAGGAGGCTCCTAGAGGATTTACCCTACACTACAGATTAGGCATCAGGGGGATAGAGGAAGGGGCTTCTCTGCAGAGGTCCTCATCACACAGAAACATGTAAATCTTTCAAACTTAACAGCAAATATTACATACTAATATAATACAGTATAATACCGGTTATAATATAAATACAGATATTAATCTGTCTAATCAGTCCTCTGTGTTTGCTTTCAGTTACTTTAGAATGAGCTAGACTTGCGTTCTTACCACTCACCATTAAGTAATGTTTCTTTTTTTTTGCTTGTTTTGTAAAAGGTTTTCTCATTGATAACTCAGCAAGCCTTGAAATAAAAAATCAAATGTCAAATTACATTTTCAGGATACCCAGTTATGTGTCACTGATGCATGCGTTATTATAATCTGATCTTTTTTTTTTTGGCATATGCAAAGAAGTAGCACGTAATGGGCCATACATTCCATTTGATTTGCATGCTTCCTTTGTGTCTGTAAAATGACAGGCGCTCAAGCACCATCTGAGGGAAATCCTGGCCTGGGAGACAAAGGGAAGAATGAACACATAATTACAGATTCAGAAGTAATCAGAAAATATTTTAGAAATGAATAACATTTGACAAACCTCCCAAAACCAGCCCTCCTCTTTCTTTGTGATTGACAGCTTAGACGCAGGTTTAGATGCAGGTGCACTTTCTTTACCTGTGATTTCACCTCCACCTGTACTCTGTGTAAAATATTCATTTGCACATACAGAACTACAAACATCCCTTTCCTTCACTTGCCTCGAGATTGAGGGACATTATTTGCTGCTCTGGTGAATATGAGAGACCCTCCCCATTACAGTTAGCTCTAGAGCACACAGCCCTCCACCCAACATTCGGCAGGCTGTTGATGAAAGTTTTGCAGGCAGGTTAATGCTCTCGTTTTGTATGCGGCGGGACGTTAAATGGCTGCATTCGGGAAGAAAAGGATTTCAGAAATGACTAAAATGCCTCTTTTTTCGTTTCTTGCGTTTTATCGCTAAGGCTTCAGCAGCACACGGATGTGTTCGAATGAAGAGAAGTGCTATTCGGATGAAGGGCTCATAATGGGCCTGTGTTTCACTTGACACAGAGAGCTTAGGACAGCTTCACAGTGCATCTGACACCCCTGAGAAGGGTGAGAATTTATACTAATCAAGATCAATTTAAACATAACAGGGGTACAAAGGGCAGCAGTTAGAACATTGTGGGGAGGGGGGCTATGTTCAATATTTCATGTTTTCAACTACCTTTTATGAGTGTCTGCTAAGAAAGGTCAACTGAAAAAGTACTCTCTATTTAGCCTCACAGTGAACGTGAAAGAGCAGTACTTCCAGCTTGTTTTACAGTTTGTGTTGATGAAGATAAGGTTACGTTCACATTGAACTGTGTTAGGTGCTAGTATCCACATCAGTCTTTTGCCTTTTGCTGTAGTTTCTTTTTTTCTTGTTTTTATGTTAGCGCTTCTGCCCCCTCTGGCCAAAGACGGTATGAGCAGTTCCCCTCCTGCTCCCTGGGAGGACTGAAGAGAGATGAGTGTCCTCTGATCTCATCATCTAACCAGCTCCTCTCGTTCTCCAAATCTGACTCTTAACCAGCAGATCCTTTCTTCTCCAAGCTCCTGCTCCGCGGGGGAGAAGGATGGGGCTCAGTTTGGGCGGAGTCATCAGTTTGGGCGGTGTCAGCACCCCTTCCTTGCCAGTCCCGGGGAAGAGACACGTGACTCTAGACTTGAGCCCAGATTCCAGGACTGCACCCTCCCCCACCACCCCCCCTCGGGGTGCCCCGCCCTCCCGAACCAGGACAGTACGGTGCTTGTTCCTCCCCACACCCCTCTACGCTACCCTGTCTTCCCCCTGGACACGTGGCTAGCCTCACTTTACCTGTCTCACCCAGGTGAGAGGACGGGAATGCCGTTCTGTACTGCTCTCTCTACCACCGACAGGTGCTCCCCCTACTGAAGAGCAGCAAACAGCAGCCAGTGTCCTTTCTGTGTTTCACCACAGCCTGCAACATCATTATTTTTAACTCAAGCTCCTAATTTGTAAGAAATGTGAAGATTAAGAGCAGATGTAGACCTTGCCACGCACACACAGCACTGGATCAAAGTGGATCTCTCAGGCCTCGTGCAGCTTACCTGTTGATGAGGCTAAGAACGGACTCATTAGAGAAAGGACACGCAGGCTAGCAATCTTACTGTGGTTCAGAGGAAAGAACGCAGATCAAAAGCTCAATTTATCGGAAAAAGAAAAAACATTAAAGGTCTTGCAGGTCACATGTCCACAGCTAGCCAGTACATGCTAGTTAATTAAGTTTACAATTGGCTCCTGTCTGTGAATTGTGGAAAAAAATCAAATTTTTCCTCCATACTTTGCCTCATATTTTGCGGAAAATACTATTTAAAACTCAAATTTGTAGATCTGTTAGTGCTTGGTTGGACCTTGAATGTAGTTAGGCTCCATTCAACCCAAGATGACAGATTGCTGAGCAAAAAAAACATATGAAACTCGACTGCCCTTCATTATATTCTTACTTTTAAAAAATCCCTTATTCACTTAACTATCTTGTTTTATTTGATACATTTTGTTCTGAAAGCTTTGAACAATTGGCTCAATTGAAGGTAAAAAATGAGAATTACAAACCTGTTATTAATACAGCATTTATATAAAAACATCCAAAGCTAGTGTTTTATTCAGTGTATATTACTTTATACATGGACATCTATGGAAATAAAATATGAAAGCATACGTTTTGTGCTGCATAATGTAGTTTGAGATTGTAATGTCAGCAATGTGGAGTAGTGGTTAGGGAACTCATCTTCAAACCACAGTTTAAATTACGTTGAGGTCAAATAATTATCACATCCAAGCAGATTAAGGAGTCTAGTATTATTAGCTTCTTTTCCCTTGATCTTTGTGCTAACAGATGTTACCTTAAAATTAATATTAATTTTGACATATAGCCAAATGTCTACTGTGGCCAACTTTACCTACCTACTTTATCAGTGTGTTTTCTTGTGAAATAACATTGTGGGTTTGCATTACAATGGTGACACAGCCCTAATAGAAACACAGTGAAATGATGCTTAGCATGATGGCAGCATTCACTGTAGGTCAAGTTACAGGCATATACAGAAACCGAGCAGCACATAGTAAAACAGAATCATCCAGGCAATGGAAACTACTGATATAGATGTAACCATTACAGATATTGGCTGTTACTGTTACTGGCTATTTAAAAACATTTTTTTCATTGTAGAAACTTGATTTGCTGGAATATTATGATCGATGAACATGGCCCATTGTGAATGTCTCTACTGTATGTGTGCGTGTCTGTTTGTATTTGGGTGTAACTATTTGTTTTTTTTATCTTGACTGTCAGCTATGCTGTGATGTTTGCTTTAATTTTAATCACCTCAGTCAGCTTGTCACCTCTTTTTTATTCTTGATTTCACCACTGTGGCCATTGAGACAACACATTCTAACCAGATTGATCCAACAGAACATTTTGTGGCGATGACACAAAAACAATCGGTGAGAAAATGAATGGCAGAAAGGCCACTTTCTCCTGGACTATCTATGTAATGGTTACACCTGTCCACAACTTCCACAGCTCAGGTTTCAAAGGTGATTAATGAAAGTGTTGCAAACATCAAGAAACTAGTAAGTAAGGTTATTTGTCAGCAAAGTTTCTTTGAATATGTCATAACAGAGGACATATGAACCTAAGGCGGGTAATAATAGGACTACGGACTGTTGAGTTATACACTTATGATAGAACAATCGGGTCTAGCTCATGGGTGGGAAATTTGAAATTTTGAGATTTGAAGGCAATTTTGAGGGGCTCTAGCTTTTTCTGAGGGGGGTTGAGGGGGTTGTTGACAACATTTGCAGTGATGGGTATGTCAAACCTTCAGGGGCTTTTAGGGGCCACAGAATCTCCTGAGGGCCTCAACTCTTCCCAATCAAAGGTGGGAGCTGGACATAGAATAGTCACCTACTAGCCACCATTAAATTATTTTGATGGTCTTGACTTCTGAATCAATGTCAAAAACTGTAAAACACAAATGGGGCTCAAGATGTGCCACATTCATCCCTCTGCGTAAACATGGGCCATAAAAAGATCAAGGAAGAGGGAAGGGAAGAGGAAAGAGTGCCGATGTACAGTTAGAAAGCTCAACAGTAGAAAGGCCCAGTACTAAAATGATACATTTTACACACGTTCTAACTGTGTGTGCCTGCATTCCATTATTTTTCCTGCTTTATTTATAGGTTCATATATTTATGTATGTACTTGTTGAATTACGTGGGGCTGCTGGTGTTGTGCGAGTGTGTTTTGGGGGGTACCCATGCTGAGTGCGTCTCTGCCCGCTCCCCTGCCTCTCCCCACAGGTTCCTGTTTCTGGGTGGCGGTGCTGGATAGCCGGGTGGTGGGCATCGTGGCGGCGCAGGGCAAAGAGGAGGACAACGCGGTGGAGCTGCGTCGCATGTCCGTGGACTCGCGCTTCCGGGGCAAGGGCATTGCCAAGGCGCTGGGCCGCAGAGTGCTGGAGTTCGCCGTGCTCAACAACTACTCAGCCGTGGTCCTGGGCACCACTGCTGTCAAGATGGCCGCCCACAAGTTGTACGAGTCGCTGGGCTTCCGTCGGGTTGGGGGGAGTGAGGACTACCGGCTGCCTGGCATGAGCCACTCGCCGCTGGAGAGAATGTTCTTCCAGATCCGCCATCACCGCTACCGCCTGCAGCTCCGTGAGGAGTAGAGCTGCCGTCCACGACCCAAAATCCGCCCTCTCTTCCACCCATTTATTTATTTTTTAACTATTCTTGTTCTTATTATTATTCTTATTACTACTATTATTATTACAATTCATCTTACCCACTAATTATTTTTATTATTTATTTTTTACCATTAAGATTTTTCTAAATTTTTTTATAGGTACTTTTTTAGTGGATTTTTTTCAGATTTCTTCTTTATTTTATTGCCCTTTTAAGCTTTTATCTCTCTCCCTGTTAGAAAAATTATTTTTTTTTAAAACACAAAACAGAACTTTTTTTTTTCATCATCTTCATTTTCCTTCTTCTGATACCCATCTTTCCCCCCACACCCACCCTCCTCCTCTCCACCCAAACTATACCACCAACAAAATGAACCCCCCATGCTCATATTATGTGATGGTATTATACATTTTTGTCAGAACCCAACCACCCATCCTCTTCTACCTAAGCCTCTCCTCCATGTAGCACCTCCCACCATTTTTGGTCCCGCCCCTGTCTTCAGAATGACAAGCTGGGATGATCAGGAAGAGGAGGCGGAGCCCTGTTGGAGTGTGCTGGGGTGGGATTAGGTGGCATGAGGCAGGGCAGGGGGCTGTAATTCCGGGAGGACATGACCAGTGTGGCTTGCTCCTCCCCTCTCACTCTGGCCCTCTCCATTGTCATCTCATCGGGACAGGAAGTGGCGGTGGCTTGCTGATGAGACGGCCTTGTCTGTTTGTGTTTCCATTTATTTTGGAGCCATCTATCCACTCTCTACAGTTTAAGCACAGCTGCTTTCCATGTCCCTGGTCAATGAAAATATGGGGAGATGGGGAGGTGGGGAGGTGGGGAGGAGGGAAGTACGTTGAACCCTGAGTACAGCCATTAACGTAGTGCAGTTCTTCTTCTTCCTCCTTTCACCTTCAAAGGCTTTCTGACAACCTTTGGCCCCACCCTAACCCCGCCCCCTCTCCTGTGGTGATTGGTTTGATGATGTTTCTCTCTCTCTCTCTCTCTCTGTCTGTCATGGACTCCTGGTGGGAGTGGGCGTGGGCTTCTGCATGGAGAGGAAAACAGGGGCAGGTGCTCCCCCACAACAGCAAGCAGTTATACTTTCCCAAGATATGCATACACAAGCGTGTGTGTGTGTGTGTGTGTATTTGTGTGTGTGCGCATTCATGCATGTGTGCATGCGTGCGTACAAGTATAAGCGTGTCTGCGTATACGTGTGTTTGTGTGTGTGTGTGTGTGTGTGAATGACGCAAAGTAGGACGCAAGAAACATTCTAAACTCAGACTGTAGTTAAAATCTCCAATCATATGAGAATATTGTGCGATCCTCTCATTGCTACCAATATTAATATTGTACTTATTACACTTATTTATTTTATTTGAAATACATTTTATGTATGTGTGTACATGTATGTCATGATATGCTTATACACACATATGCATTAGGACTTTTCTCCATGAAATTGAAATTAATGGTATTATAGTATTATGATGAATTGAGATTAGTACTGAGATTCTACTGTCACTTTCATATTTAATTGAGAAAAAACTACTATACAGAAGTACCTCTATACTGTAGTGTTTTAATGACTCTTTAAAAATTAACTGAAATGAATCAATTATCCCTGTAATTAGGACATTGTACATTATTAGCAATATTTGAAACAAAAATGATTGAGCACAAAGTTGTGAAAAATTGGATATAAGCTAAAATGAAGTATATATAGGCTATATATATATATATCTACACATCTATATCTATATATGTATATGTTTACTGTATGAATACATATATATGATACACCTTAAAAAATTCCCAACTTCTCTCCATCTCCATTTTCCTAAACATAAACCAGCAAAGGGAGAGTTAACCGCAATGAGCCGAAATTGTTCCATAATTGTAAAAAGTAAGAATAAAAATGTAAAAAAAGAAACATAGTTAAAAAAGTTAAGGGAAAAAAAAAACATCTCCAAATTTTCTCGTCTTGTCTCTCACCCTCCCATGAATACGATTGCAGTCCTGAGCCCACCCTCTCTGCATGTGCCACAGAGTCTTGCTGTGCTGCTCTTTTAATGTTAATTTGAGCTTGTACCCTGTGATGTCATCGCAGCAGTGATGTGCACCGGCCCGCGCCTGCAGTACGGGTGTTCGGTAAACCTGACGAGAGCACGTAAAACAGGGCACCGTAGTGTGCAAATCAGGATGAAACCTCTCTATATATCTAATTTATGGGGAGGGGGATACACAGAGACAGAGGGAGTGATAAAAAGCACACTGGAGAGGGCCCCGCCTCTCTCGCAAACCCCACCCACTGCCTTGATGACATCACAGTGGGAATTGTAGAATGCAAAAGCAATGCAATGCAAATCTGGCATGCCTCTGTACCTGGTGTGTACGTACAGCACCTGCCCTGTAAAAGAATTAAAATACCTACATGGGAAAAATAGAAAATAAGCTTAATTTTAGCTTAAAATATAACAATTTGTGTGTTTATTTGTGCAAAGGAATTACTGTTTTGCATGAATCGTGTCTTTGAAGGAAACAAATAAGAAAAAAAGATCTATCACATGGCAAGTCTTAACTTAAACAGTGGAATTGTACTTTACCTGTTTTTATTTTAAGTTGAATTAGTACTTGGTAACTTGGTAACTTGGTTTTTGTAATGCAACCAAGGGGTATGTTCAAACAAAGTGCAAATTGAAAAGTCCTTGAAATCAATATTTTCACTCAGGCAGCGCACCTTCTTGTTATACTGCAGCTATTAATCAATGTTTAATCCATATTTTGTTTTTCCCCAGAGGGAAATAAGATAAAATTAAAACAGTAATACAAAAAAGTAACAGTCTGTCTAGATTATATTTTATGGGTTTTCCTCTTTACACTTTGTTTGAACCCCCTCCCCACCTGACCAGCCATGTGAGGTGAAAAGTGGAGGGAATGGTAGAAAGCCAAGTCCAAAAATGTTAACTGAAGACATCCTATTTGAATACCCCCACCCTATTGAATCAGACCTAACCTGAGTTTCTGGGCATGCTTCAGTCAGAGTACATTCAGAAGTCACCACAGAAAATAAAACTAACCCGTTTGACAAAATTCTGAAGACTGCTCGTAAAGTTCAAACAAGACCCATAGCTTCTGTTATTCTGGCTTTGACAGTGAGCATTGCGGATGAAGCTGTATTTACAACAGCCACAGTGAATTTTGAATTCCATGATCCCAGTACATGACTTAAATGTAGTTATTAATGAAGGTAATTATGCTTCTTTAATGATGACAATGGTGATGGTAAAATGGCTGTCAAAAAAATGCTGTCGTGAGAGTGAATGGAATTCACTCGCTGTGGATTCTCTTGCCAGTGAATGCTCAGCGTCATGTAGGCTGTTTTAAGCTCCGTCTCACCTCATTGCATTGGTGATACACATTAGAGGCTTAAATGTATAGAGCATAGACAGACTTCATTGTATGTTCTGTTGTTAAACAGAACAAGACAGTAGCTGCACCTAATAATGTCATTTGCTCATGTTGAGAGGGAAAAAAAGTTTATATTACATTGATGCCACTGAAAAGGTGTGGCTGCAATTCACAAAGACAGGGAAAGTAGTCCAGGCACAGGAAGACAATTCACTGCTAAAATGTCTTAGAAAAGATGTTAGAATATGATTCCAGACAACCATGCAGTCAGATCATGAGATCCATAATACGGATTCTCCATTTTTGGAATCTCCATCAAAGCTTCAAATGATTTGTATTTATTACAGTAGTTTGAGTTTCCTTCAGCCCATCTTTCACCTAGCAGTCAGATGCCGGGGAGCGAATATTTAGCTTGTCGGTTGTGCATTCATTCATAAATAGGGTGTTGGGTAACAAATTCATAGCACACTGACCCAGGAAGCACACTGATAAATGCAAAATGTTTAGTTTTATCCCAGTCTAAATATACACATATCAATTCAGACACAAATCCAGATGCACAAATGTCTTCTACTAAGCAGTATTACCAGATAGATCTGTACAACTGTGAAGCCATAGGGCTGGCAGACTTGAATGTAAAATGGCAAGTAGTAATGTAAAAGAGATCTGTAAGATATCACACACACAAAAAAAACGACTTCCTGAGAAGCTTTTCATGCAAACTGCCTTGATTGCAAATAGAGGTCACTTCGCGGCACCTGTTTCAATAGCTGGACCCCGATATGGACTGACTTATGGAATGGTCATTGTCATGGTCAGAGCTTTGTGGGATGTTGCATCTCTGTTACTGTGGGTGCAATTGGGGGGTTGACGAGGGCCAGTGGCCTGTCTGTAACCCTGCCGAAAGGGAGGGGTTAGCCCCCCCCTCCCTGTTCCTATGTGTCTTATTCCTCAGGCTGTGGTCAGAACCAACACGCTGTTTGAATGTCAGTCAACTAGAAGCCACACTGGTGATCAGGGGGCTAATATAATGACCATTTTACAAACAGTTTTGTCAGTACAGATGCATTTGCGCTAATGATTAGTTTGGCCTCCTGTGTAAATTGTCTGCTTGAGAAGGAATGTGGGTGTGGGTGTGGGGGGAGGGGCTTCCACACTGTTGCTGTAGAACAGGGGTGCACAGCTCCTAATTAAGGTTTCATAACAGCTGCATACACCCATGCTGGTTTACTGCTATATCGTTTGTGTGCAGTCTGCAGCTGTAGCTAATGACTTCAGCAAAAACATTGGATGGAATATGTGATTGGGGATAATTAAGTTGACATGAAATCTCAAAACAGACTGGCCCTCATTGTGTACCCCTGGGGTAAATTCAGCATCAGCTCTGATGAGTGAACAGCTATGGTTCCACTGAACGCGATTGAGCGCCAGTGCTGGGATCTTGTGTGACCCACGTTTTTTTTTAGTTTAAAAAAATATATTTTTAAATGATTATTTAAACAGTTGGGATTGCTTGTTCTGTCATTGTGTGTGTGAGTTTCCCCCTGGGAGACCATCAGAACCCTTGTTTCTTCTCTGATTGGCGGTTACCGCCAGATGCAACATGATGGCCGTAGAGGGGTTAGGGCAGCAGTCTGTCAATCAGTGCTCACTCCGCCCCCTCCATATCAGATGTGGATCACCTCCCACTACATCAGTGAGAGCTGATGATGCAGCGGGGGGGGGGCGGTTCAACACCACAGCTGTTTTTCAGCCATCAAAATCAGTGACTCGCAACAATTAATTTGTAAAACCGTTGGGCACTGATTACGAGCACTGTCTGCACTCTGGCCTGTGCTGGAGCTAGAAGTGATCTGTTAAAGTGCTTTTTAAAACACAGAAGGACAGATGGGGGGCCGATGTGTCTCCCTGATTGGGGTAGGTGATTAGAGGGGCAGCTATATTCACTGCGTGCTTTCAAAAACATTGTCCAGTAATTGTTTTCTATCAAAAAGAAAATGTACGCAAATCCCAAGAAATGCATACATTTTTTTCCAATTTCATTTTAAATACAAAAAAAACCAATGCTTTCAAAATGCAGCTGAGGGTTCTTTTTACAAAGCAAACCACTATGTCTTTCATTTTTTAGTGACTCTATGTACATCATTAAATCCAGTGCTGTTAAAAAAAAAAAAAATAAATAAAAAATTGTGATGGTTTTAAGGCACAGTGGTGTTCAGAATGGTACTTACCTGCCTTTGGAAGATGGCTGCCACAGGAAGGTTCCATCCTTTGAGGAAATGGGGGTAAAGGGAGAGCGTGTGATGTTAGTTGCCCCCCCCCCTCCCCATGACAGCCTGGTATCTCCCTTATTCTTGTGGCCAAGAACACTTCTGTCTGCAACTGCAGGTGCCAAGAAAACAAAAGCACTTGTAGCACAATGACATTATTGCTTTAAAAAAAAAAAGATTTTGCTTCTACTGTATGTACCATATGCATATGTACAATACAGCATATATATATACAAATATACATATATGAAATGTAATATGACATGGTTATTTTTAAAGGTTTACATTTGCCAAAGGGGAAGGTTCTGCTTTATTTTTCATTAATGGTCTTTCTTTGCACGTCTGCAAGTGTTTAACACAAACTGTATTTAAAGGTATTATTTAAAATCTGTCCCTGCCCATGTGCCATCTAATCTAGCAATAAAAATAAACCATGACATACAATCTTTTTACGTGAAATGCTGCAACGTTATATCCCATATACTGTACTGGTTAAGGTGGCGATTGTGATTGCTTTACTGTTGGCATGGCAAACATCACCAGTAATGAGTTGTGTTCAGAAGAGAAGTGTGACTGTACAATGACTTTTTTTATTATGAGAAAAATAAAGATTTTTTGTTTTGACTTATTTGACATTACACAGTTCATGGTGGTGTGCTTCTGCAAGGTCGGAACAAATGTGTTTTAGTAAAAAACGAGTGAGTTCTGTTTTCCAGCAGAAACAAGGTACTTGATGTTTTCTCTAAAAGCTGTCCTTGGTCAATCTCATAATGACTTTCACTCTTCATTGGCTGCACACACTCTTCTCACAACACCTCCATCTAAGCATGGAAGCGTAACATCCAAAAATAAACAATAGCAATGATAAGGAGCGTGCTGCAAAATGCACTGGTCCAGAACAAAAATAATTGTTGATTTTATGAAGGAAAAAACTTTTTTATTAACATTTTAATAAATGTAAAGTGTAAAGTGTATTTTACTGTAAATAGCATCTGGGACAGTTTGTGATCCTTTTATAACAGTACCTAAAGAAAAATATATATATCCATTTTGAAATGTTTACAAAATAACAAGAACTGAAAAACAATCATGAATATATATGGGAACCTGCCAATTTACGCCCCCCGGAAATGACAGCATAACGACGGTGAAATTTCAGAAACTTTCCTGTCTTTCCATAAATAGAGTATGGGAATTAATGGGAAATGACGGCCTGAATTAAAAAAATTATTTGGGAAATTACTACATAACGACAGCTAATGTCTTATTATTTCCTCTAGAAAGTATGCTATACCTCTACATATTTATTGTGTAAGACTTGTTTTTCCCTTCAGTAAATGCTATACCGCCACATAGTTGTTTTGGAAAAACAGATAGATATACAGGCAAAAAAATTACCTGAATATAAAACATGAATTAGAAGAATAATTAGGCTATAGCAGTTTATTTCATCCAATGTAGGCCTACATAATGCCTACAGTTAAACAATGAGACTCAAGCGGATATCACAGATACAATAATGTGAATTAAAAATAACACACTTAAAGGTATTGTTTAAAGTCATTGGTTTTATTCATACAATTCCATACAAAGCACAAGTCATTCCGATCTATGTCGGATCTGTTGTGTCCATACATTCAATTCATTATTTAATTACATTGGTGCATCAGTGTGGTTTTACCTGCTATTGCATTGTTAATGTAATAAATCTGCATGTAAGAGCAACGCGCATTGCATTGTTGGAGATACAGAGAATGGCTTACAGTAAAGTAGCCTCACGATCCCGTTCCTCTGCTTCTGTGTCTGATTGCTTTATGCTTTCTAAACTAGCATTAGCTACACAACAGGATCATGTAGCGTGAGACAGATGGGAAAATTAGTAGGAAGTTCCTCATAGTTATAGCGCGAGAAAAATCCCCATGGCCTGGTATGTCCTACGAGACAGGCCGTTCTCTGAATCTCCAACAATGCAATGCGCGTAGCTCTTATATGCAGACTTATGTAATAGCAGGTAAAACCACACTAAATGTAGCAATGTTATAAATGGAAATAATGAATTGAATGTATGGACACAACAGATCCGACATAGATCGGAAATGAATTGTATGAATAAAACCAATGTGGAACTTGAAATGTGTTATTTCCTATTCACATTATATCCATGATCATGCGCTTGAGGCACGTTCAACTGTATGCACTAGGCAGGCCTACATTAGAAGAAAGAAACAGCTATAGTCTAATTAATCCTCTAATTATCATAAGCAATGTTTTCAATTCAGGTCATTCTTTCTATATATCTATCTGTTTTTACAAAACAACTATGTGGAGGTATAGCATAGCTTACTTTCTAGAGGAAATAACAAGACATTAGCTGTCTTTATGTAGTAATTTCCCAACGTCATTTTTAAATTCAGGCCGTCGTTTCCCGGTAATTTCCTTTTAGGTACAGCATACTCTACTTGTGGAAAGAACAGGGAAGTTCCCGAAATTTCACCGTCGTTATGCCGTTGTTTCTGGGGGCATAAATTGGCGGGTTACCATATATATATATATATATATATATATATATGTATATTCTCACACACACATACAAACACATGCCGTCATAGGCCACACACACAACACAGTATGAACAGCTTTTAGAGATAACACCTGTCCCTCACCACCAATTGGGCGTAAAACTATAACAGCAGTTGTCTGAGCTCCGTGGGTTTCTGCCTAGCAACTAGATTAGAAAATGCGGTAGTGTTAGTTCTCTGCGCTCCGGGACCCGTTCACATGGAGATGAGCCCATGCAAAAGCGCAGCAGCTACAACAAGACCGTATGCAGCCAAACCAGGAGGAGTCAGGTTGGGCCGTGAGTGGGAGTGAAGCCGTTAGGGCGTGGCCAGCCTGTCGACAGAACGACTGTCGTGTATGCAGTGACGTTCTGGTTTTTTGGGGTTTATATTCTAGTTCCTTTAATATTCCTTTCACTGTTTTTTAAAGGAAACACTGTAAAGATGTAAAGAAATGATTTTGCTGCATTATGAAAGAAATGGATGTACATACTGTATCAATAAAAAACAAAACACAAGCTTGCACTGTTTTGTAGCTTCTGAATCCTTTTTTTTTTCAGATCACCATAGAAACAGGGAAAAGGAGGTACATGAAACAACTACGCATCAGACATACTCTCTGGATAAAAGCGACTGATAAAGCAGTCAATAAGAAATTCAGTAATACAGATCAGAGAAAACTAACCTCAGAGCAGGGGCCAGTGTCTTTTTATGGACTAACAAAGACTGGATATTTAATGACAAATAATCTCAGTAGAAGCCATTTTTACGCAAATAAAGATATTCTGTCACAGCTCACGAGGACAGGGAAACCGATTTCAAACACACAAACACGTACACACACACAGAACTCTTTAAGGGATTTGGCAGGTAGCGTATGATGTGTTGCCCTTTATGACTAGTTTTCTGAAAGAAGGGGTTATCCAGCCCCTCTCAGTGTTCTATGTGTCCGCCCTGTCCAATCAGGAACAGGCAAATGTCTTATCAGACCTCTCCATATGGCTTCAGCATTCACTATTTAGTTTGGTCATAACAACTTGGCAGGATAGTGTGTTCGGCAGGCAAGTGTTTGGTAGGAGACCTTGAAGAATGTGTTCGGTTGGAAAGTTTTTAGTGTAACACTGAAGGCTTACTTTTTCATATTTTATAGATGTTTCCCAGGTCACATTTTAAGAGCCAACAATGTAATGAGAAGCATAAACCACAAATAAAATAAAATGGCAATAATTGTAATTTTTTCTCCGCAATTTAGACTTTGTGCCTCCTCACTATAGGAGAGCTCATCCACCTGCCTCCTCGCACTCTGTACTGTAATGAGAAATTTCCATCAGTCCATTGCTGCAGAAGATATTGCTTTTGTTTCTAAACTAGGAATTAGATTTTTTTTTAATGATGGGTCTAAACTGGATCTCAGTGGACACCTGAGCTGGCCATGGGACAACTGAGCTTTCCCAGCTGCTGGAACATTCTCCTGCACTGTGCTGAGCCACACATGAGTAAATGACTAATATTGCCGACATAAAAGTTACTGCAAATAATTTTTTTAATGATCGGAAAGCCTAGTTCCTGCAGTTTTAGCCCCTCTAGCACTCAGGTTTTTGGCTGTGTTCAGGGCTCAGTGCTTAAACTGACTCAAATAAGACCACAGGGTACCAGATATCCCATAATGCACTGCACACACCTGTCAGTGAGAGAGATTCATTAGCCACAGTGAAACTGGGTCAGCAGGTCTGATGGCAGTGCAATGCTCGTGTGTGTGTGTGCACACACACACTAGATGGCCAAAACTATATGGACACCTGCTCATCCAACATCTCATTCCAAAATCATGAGCATTAATATGGAGTTGGTCCCCATTTGCTGCTATAACAGCCTCCACTCTCCTGGGAAGGCTTTCCACTAGATACTGGAATATTGTTGGGTGGATTTGTTTCCATTCAGTTAGAAGAGCATTAGTGAGGTCAGGCCCTGCTGTGGGGCTATTAGGCCTGGCTCACAGTCACCTTTCCAATTTATCCCAATGGTGTTTGGTGGGGTTGAGGTCAGAGCTCTATGCAGGCCAGTCAAGTTCTTCCATACCGATCTTGACAAACCATTTCTGTATGGACCTCTATTTGTGCATGGGGGCACTGTCATTCTGAAACAGTAAAGGGCCTTCCCCAAACTGTTGTCACAAAGTTGGAAATCCAGAATCATCTAGAATGCCTGGAACCAAGGAGCCCAGCCTGAACCATAAAAAACCCGGACCCCAGACCGAGGGGTGTCCACATACTTTTGGCCATATAGTGTATATGTGTTCAAAAGGCCACAAAGCCACAGAGACAAAAAAGAGACACTGCTACCAAATAATAAAACTAATAAAGAATTACCATAAAGCTCATATAAAAGGTGAACTCTTACGTACTTTTACGCAAACAACACACCATTTCAGATTTTCATTAAAAATTTTAATACACAAAGCACTTCAATATTAAACACATTAACAAACTCAAAATTCAGTCAAAATTCAGAAATGGGGGATAACGTGAAGGCAGAGCTACAGAACAATTCAGAAAAAGTACACAAAAATCATTAAAAAACCAGGAACACTGAAATCTACTTCCGCAATCATTTTCAGTTTATGCTTCAGCCTTTCTAGTTTTTTTTTTTAAACAAATGCAGCGTATTATAATAACAATAAAATGAATACTGCCCGAGGCTTCGGCTTTGCGGATCCTAAAATGGATGTAGCCCTGAACAGTCAAACAGTGCCACTGAAACAGCTCCCGTTCTGACTCCCTACATTCTGAGTCAAACAGTGCCATTGAAACAGCTCCCGTTCTGACTCCCTACATTCTGAGTCAAACAGTGCCACTGAAACAGCTCCTGTTCTGACTCCCTACATTCTGAGTCAAACAGTGCCATTGAAACAGCTCCCGTTCTGACTCCCTACATTCTGAGTCAAACAGTGCCATTGAAACAGCTCCTGTTCTGACTCCCTACATTCTGAGTCAAACAGTGCCATTGAAACAGCTCCCGTTCTGACTCCCTACATTCTGAGTCAAACAGTGCCATTGAAACAGCTCCTGTTCTGACTCCCTACATTCTGAGTCAAACAGTGCCATTGAAACAGCTCCCGTTCTGACTCCCTACATTCTGAGTCAAACAGTGCCACTGAAACAGCTCCCGTTCTGACTCCCTACATTCTGAGTCAAACAGTGCCATTGAAACAGCTCCCGTTCTGACTCCCTACATTCTGAGTCAAACAGTGCCATTGAAACAGCTCCTGTTCTGACTCCCTACATTCTGAGTCAAACAGTGCCATTGAAACAGCTCCCGTTCTGACTCCCTACATTCTGAGTCAAACAGTGCCATTGAAACAGCTCCTGTTCTGACTCCCTACATTCTGAGTCAAACAGTGCCATTGAAATTCTGAGTCAAACAGTGCCACTGAAACAGCTCCTGTTCTGACTCCCTACATTCTGAGTCAAACAGTGCCATTGAAACAGCTCCCGTTCTGACTCCCTACATTCTGATGGTAAGGCAACTTGAGACGGCAGCGTCAGCATATTTACAAACCCAAGCATGAATAAAAGTGAATCAGACAAAGCCTTCAGTCAGGCCAGCCTTCTGGAGAGAGCAGAGACAAGCAGGAGAGACACAAGACAGGAGAAAATAGAGAACTGGCACAAAAAAAAGAAAGAGAGGAACCGGTGTGATCCAGTCTGGAGTCTCTGCCGTTGCCCCCGGATACAGACAGCGAGAGAGGGAGAATTCTGCAGAAGGAGGTGCAGCGGCAGAAGCTGCAGCTGCCTGTGGTTGCCTAGCAATGAGCATCCAGACAAGAGTCACAGAGACGGGCGTGGAGGCGCAGGGGGGAGGTGCAGCTCCGACATGGAGCCCCACGACCTGCCGCTTGACACCGCCACCTTCAGAGGGACCTGCGAGGGGGGAGGACGGGACACACACGGGGGTTAGGTATGCAACAGGGTGACCTACATCAGCTCTACACACAGCATCTGGAACTGCCTCCATGAGCTCAACAGGGCACGATGGCCCTCCATTCAGATACTATCCTCTGTGTATGTGTGGATCATCTCCGGTGTATGTTTAAATGATCACACGTGTATTTGTAATTTATCACACCTGTACATGTAGATTATCACACGTGTATGTGTAATTTATCACACCTGTACATGTAGATTATCACACGTGTATGTGTATTTTAGCACACCTGTACATGTACATTATCACGTGTAATATATCACACCTGTACATAGATTATCACACCTGTAGATGCAGATCATCACACCTGTACATGCAGATTATCACACCTGTACATGCAGATTATCACACCTGTACATGCAGATTATTACACGTGTATGTGTAATTTAGCACACCTGTACATGCAGATTATCACACATGTATGTGCAGATTATCACGTGTATGTGTAATTTAGCACACCTGTACATGCAGATTATCACACGTGTATGTGTAATTTTTCACACCTGCACATAATCACACGTGCAGATTATCACACATACAGCTGTATGTTATCATGTGTCTGTGTACATCATCATATGCATGAGTAGACAGGATCAGATGTACAGTCTGTGTTAAGAACACACACAGACCCATGTTATATCACACAATAAACCAGGAGACTGAGAGCCAGCTTCTACCTGCTCTGTGTCTTTTAAGTGTGATGTGTGAATATAGGGTGTGTCAGCTGCAAAAATGATGTAATTATAATCCGTGTAAAACTAACACACCAGATTAATCCCCCAGCAACCGGCCCATTACCGCACCTTCAGATGAACTCCAAGAGAGTCAATGTGCTGCAGCGACTCCATGGTGGTCTTAACCAGAGCTGTCAAATATAACCAGAGCTGTCAATTATAACCAGAGCTGTCAATTATAACCAGAGCTGTCAAATATAACCAGAGCTGTCACATAACCAGAGCTGTCAAATATAACCAGAGCTGTCAATTATAACCAGAGCTGTCAATTATAACCAGAGCTGTCAAATATAACCAGAGCTGTCACATAACCAGAGCTGTCAAATATAACCAGAGCTGTCAAATATAACCAGAGCTGTCAATTATAACCAGAGCTGTCAATTATAACCAGAGCTGTCAAATATAACCAGAGCTGTCACATAACCAGAGCTGTCAAATATAACCAGAGCTGTCAAACATAACCAGAGCTGTCAAACATAACCAGAGCTGTCAAATATAACCAGAGCTGTCAAACATAACCAGAGCTGTCAAATATAACCAGAGCTGTCAAATATAACCAGAGCATACACATTTAGCAGGAGGAAAAAGCCTATTTTTAGTCCTGTCAACTTCTGTATGTTAATGACAAATGTAAATTCTGCAGAGATGCACACAGTGCTTCCATCGTTTCCTCTTAATGATGATCATGTTCTGCAGTAGACTGGTCAATACAATCGAAAAACATCACCATAAAAAATGCACGGTGAACAATGACAGAAATTAAGTCGACCTCTAGAAGAGGGTGGTTATGGTCTGGCTCACCTGCAAAGTCCTCCACCTGAGAGTCTTCCACCTCAAAGAGCAGCTCATCGTGAATCTGGGCCAGCAACCTGGAGGCCAGAGGGAGGAAGAGGAGGTCACTAAGGACACCAGCCGCGTGACCCAGGGAGGTCACTAAGGACACCAGCCGCGTGACCCAGGGAAATGCAACACCTGCTGGCTCTTTAATGATCCATTTACTGAATTTTGGCGGAAGTTTGAGACTTTTTTTCTTGCCCCACTATAATATCTTCAGACAGAGATCACCATCGCCACTGCATACAGGCTATTTATACACTGCAGAATAGCTCTAATGTAGTCTGATTATCTATGCAAAAAGCATGGTTCTAATAAAGTAGCCCTACGAGGACATGGCCAATGAAACTTCAATTTATGAGGTTATTAATACGCTGAACCAGGCTTCCTCTACAAACCCTATAAGACATTATAAACAATGATCCACATTGATACGTCAGTGTCTGGACACTTTGGTCAACTCTTTATCCTCATTGAAGCACTCAATCCAATGTATCAGGTGACTGCAAATGGCCCTGAAGTAAATGTAATGCAATGTGATTGATTGATTGATTGATTGATTGATGTGAGGAGTTAGAGCTCATTGGGGAGGAGTTTTATCTTGATGGGCTCATTGATTGGTGGCGTGCTGAGCAATGCTGGGACGCCTGCTGGACCGTGGAGCCCAATATCCGACACGGACTCAGGGAGCTGTGATCTCCAATCAGCATGGTGCTGCTGGGTGGCATGTTTCATGGGAGCGCATTACAGAACGAGAACAGTACAGGGTGAGTATTGTACAGTGTGAGAGCATTACAGAATGAGAACAGTACAGGGTGAGTATTGTACAGTGTGAGAGCATTACAGAATGAGAACAGTACAGGGTGAGTATTGTACAGTGTGAGAGCATTACAGAATGAGAACAGTACAGGGTGAGTATTGCACAGTGTGAGAGCATTACAGAATGAGAACAGTACAGGGTGAGTATTGTACAGTGTGAGTCTATTACAGAATGTATATAGTACAGAATGAGTATAGTCCAGGGTGAGTACATTAGAGAATAAGTATAGTACAGAGACTATTGTACAGCGCAGAGACTATTGTACAGGGTGAGTATATTAGAGAATAATATTGATAATAATGAAATTTTTCTTTTAGTTTGGACCAAGATGAAGCTCATCTGGAGGGGCCTAACTGAGAGCTTTCCTTACGATGCACTTGAGTTTTATCAGGCGAGCGATTGGACACCCCCGCAGTATGAGGGCCGTGCGCAGTGTAACTGCATTACGGAGACAGCAGCTGAAAGTGGCTTTACAGTAAACTCAGGCTGATTGCATTAGAGTGGAGCCCAGTCCTACAGGCTCTGTGGGAAAAGTAATGAACAGCATTGAGGTGTGGAGATGGGCTATGACAGTGAGGTGTTTGCGCGTGTGTGTGTGTGTGTGCGTAAGTGTGTGTGTCTGTATGTGTGCGTGCATAAGTATGTGTCTGTATGTGTGTGTGTGCATAAGTGTGTGTGTCTGTGTGTGTGTGTATGTGTGTGTGTGTGCGTGTGTGTATGTGTGTGCGTGTGCGTAAGTATGTGTGTCTGTATGTGTGTGTGTGTGTGCATAAGTGTGTGTGTCTGTATGTGTGTGCGTAAGTGTGTGTGTCTGTATGTGTGTGTATGTGTGTGTGTGTGCATACGTGTGTGTGTCTGTGTGTGTGCGTAAGTGTGTGTGTGTGTGTCTGTATGCACGAACGTGTGTGTGTCTGTATGTGCGTGTGTGTGTGCGCGTTTGTGTGTGCGTAAGTGTGTGTTTCTGTATGTGTGTTTGTGTGTGTGTGTGTGTGTGTGCGTAAGTGTGTGTGTCTGTATGTGTGTGTGTGTGTGTGTGTGTGTGTGTCAGTGACACCCCCCTGATGCTGAACCCCTGGTTTCAGTGCAGAATGTCTGTAAAGTGCTTTGAGACCTCGGCCCTTTATGGAAATGAGCTGCACAAATAAAGGTGAATTGAACTGGGGAGAGTAGTGCTGCAGAATGGAGTGAAATGTGCCACTGCAGGAAGAGACAGAGACAGAAACAGAGAGAGAGAGTGAGTGAGAGAAAGAGATGAAAGAGGGAGAGACAGACAGTGAAACAGAGAGAGAGAGCAAGTGAGTGAGAGAAAGAGATGAAAGAGAGAGACAGACAGTGAAACAGAGAGAGAGAGCGAGTGAGTGAGAGAAAGAGATGAAAGAGGGAGAGACAGACAGTGAAACAGAGAGAGAGAGCAAGTGAGTGAGAGAAAGAGATGAAAGAGAGAGAGACAGACAGTGAAACAGAGAGAGAGAGCGAGTGAGTGAGAGAAAGAGATGAAAGAGGGAGAGACAGACAGTGAAACAGAGAGAGAGAGCAAGTGAGTGAGAGAAAGAGATGAAAGAGAGAGAGACAGACAGTGAAACAGAGAGAGAGAGCGAGTGAGTGAGAGAACAATGTGAGGAACGTACACTGCAAAAAAGCGGAGGGAGGAGAGAGAGGAGAATTGTGGGAGCTGAGAGAGCTGTGCTGGTGTTTAAGATGCATTAAAAGGCAGAGAGAACAGGGTTGGAGAGGAGGAGAGAGAGGAGAATTGTGGGAGCTGAGAGAGCTGTGCTGGTGTTTAAGATGCATTAAAAGGCAGAGAGAACAGGGTTGGAGAGGAGGAGAGAGAGGAGAATTGTGGGAGCTGAGAGAGCTGTGCTGGTGTTTAAGATGCATTAAAAGGCAGAGAGAACAGGGTTGGAGATGAGGAGAGAGAGGAGAATTGTGGGAGCTGAGAGAGCTGTGCTGGTGTTTAAGATGCATTAAAAGGCAGAGAGAACAGAATTGGAGATGAGGAGAGAGAGGAGAATTGTGGGAGCTGAGAGAGCTGTGCTGGTGTTTAAGATGCATTAAAAGGCAGAGAGAACAGGGTTGGAGATGAGGAGAGAGAGGAGAATTGTGGGAGCTGAGAGAGCTGTGCTGGTGTTTAAGATGCATTAAAAGGCAGAGAGAACAGGGTTGGAGAGGAGGAGAGAGAGGAGAATTGTGGGAGCTGAGAGAGCTGTGCTGGTGTTTAAGATGCATTAAAAGGCAGAGAGAACAGGGTTGGAGATGAGGAGAGAGAGGAGAATTGTGGGAGCTGAGAGAGCTGTGCTGGTGTTTAAGATGCATTAAAAGGCAGAGAGAACAGAATTGGAGATGAGGAGAGAGAGGAGAATTGTGGGAGCTGAGAGAGCTGTGCTGGTGTTTAAGATGCATTAAAAGGCAGAGAGAACAGGGTTGGAGATGAGGAGAGAGAGGAGAATTGTGGGAGCTGAGAGAGCTGTGCTGGTGTTTAAGATGCATTAAAAGGCAGAGAGAACAGGGTTGGAGATGAGGAGAGAGAGGAGAATTGTGGGAGCTGAGAGAGCTGTGCTGGTGTTTAAGATGCATTAAAAGGCAGAGAGAACAGGGTTGGAGAGGAGGAGAGAGAGGAGAATTGTGGGAGCTGAGAGAGCTGTGCTGGTGTTTAAGATGCATTAAAAGGCACAGAGAACAGGGTTGGAGATGAGGAGAGAGAGGAGAATTGTGGGAGCTGAGAGAGCTGTGCTGGTGTTTAAGATGCATTAAAAGGCAGAGAGAACAGGGTTGGAGAGGAGGAGAGAGAGGAGAATTGTGGGAGCTGAGAGAGCTGTGCTGGTGTTTAAGATGCATTAAAAGGCAGAGAGAACAGAGTTGGAGAGGAGGAGAGAGAGGAGAATTGTGGGAGCTGAGAGAGCTGTGCTGGTGTTTAAGATGCATTAAAAGGCAGAGAGAACAGAGTTGGAGAGGAGGAGAGAGAGGAGAATTGTGGGAGCTGAGAGAGCTGTGCTGGTGTTTAAGATGCATTAAAAGGCAGAGAGAACAGGGTTGGAGAGGAGGAGAGAGAGGAGAATTGTGGGAGCTGAGAGAACTGTGCTGGTGTTTAAGATGCATTAAAAGGCAGAGAGAACAGGGTTGGAGATGAGGAGAGAGAGGAGAATTGTGGGAGCTGAGAGAGCTGTGCTGGTGTTTAAGATGCATTAAAAGGCAGAGAGAACAGAGATGGAGATGAGGAGAGAGAGGAGAATTGTGGGAGCTGAGAGAGCTGTGCTGGTGTTTAAGATGCATTAAAAGGCAGAGAGAACAGAATTGGAGATGAGGAGAGAGAGGAGAATTGTGGGAGCTGAGAGAGCTGTGCTGGTGTTTAAGATGCATTAAAAGGCAGAGAGAACAGGGTTGGAGAGGAGGAGAGAGAGGAGAATTGTGGGAGCTGAGAGAGCTGTGCTGGTGTTTAAGATGCATTAAAAGGCAGAGAGAACAGGGTTGGAGAGGAGGAGAGAGAGGAGAATTGTGGGAGCTGAGAGAGCTGTGCTGGTGTTTAAGATGCATTAAAAGGCAGAGAGAACAGGGTTGGAGATGAGGAGAGAGAGGAGAATTGTGGGAGCTGAGAGAGCTGTGCTGGTGTTTAAGATGCATTAAAAGGCAGAGAGAACAGAATTGGAGATGAGGAGAGAGAGGAGAATTGTGGGAGCTGAGAGAGCTGTGCTGGTGTTTAAGATGCATTAAAAGGCAGAGAGAACAGGGTTGGAGATGAGGAGAGAGAGGAGAATTGTGGGAGCTGAGAGAGCTGTGCTGGTGTTTAAGATGCATTAAAAGGCAGAGAGAACAGGGTTGGAGATGAGGAGAGAGAGGAGAATTGTGGGAGCTGAGAGAGCTGTGCTGGTGTTTAAGATGCATTAAAAGGCAGAGAGAACAGGGTTGGAGAGGAGGAGAGAGAGGAGAATTGTGGGAGCTGAGAGAGCTGTGCTGGTGTTTAAGATGCATTAAAAGGCACAGAGAACAGGGTTGGAGATGAGGAGAGAGAGGAGAATTGTGGGAGCTGAGAGAGCTGTGCTGGTGTTTAAGATGCATTAAAAGGCAGAGAGAACAGGGTTGGAGAGGAGGAGAGAGAGGAGAATTGTGGGAGCTGAGAGAGCTGTGCTGGTGTTTAAGATGCATTAAAAGGCAGAGAGAACAGAGTTGGAGAGGAGGAGAGAGAGGAGAATTGTGGGAGCTGAGAGAGCTGTGCTGGTGTTTAAGATGCATTAAAAGGCAGAGAGAACAGGGTTGGAGAGGAGGAGAGAGAGGAGAATTGTGGGAGCTGAGAGAACTGTGCTGGTGTTTAAGATGCATTAAAAGGCAGAGAGAACAGGGTTGGAGATGAGGAGAGAGAGGAGAATTGTGGGAGCTGAGAGAGCTGTGCTGGTGTTTAAGATGCATTAAAAGGCAGAGAGAACAGAGTTGGAGATGAGGAGAGAGAGGAGAATTGTGGGAGCTGAGAGAGCTGTGCTGGTGTTTAAGATGCATTAAAAGGCAGAGAGAACAGAATTGGAGATGAGGAGAGAGAGGAGAATTGTGGGAGCTGAGAGAGCTGTGCTGGTGTTTAAGATGCATTAAAAGGCAGAGAGAACAGGGTTGGAGATGAGGAGAGAGAGGAGAATTGTGGGAGCTGAGAGAGCTGTGCTGGTGTTTAAGATGCATTAAAAGGCAGAGAGAACAGGGTTGGAGATGAGGAGAGAGAGGAGAATTGTGGGAGCTGAGAGAGCTGTGCTGGTGTTTAAGATGCATTAAAAGGCAGAGAGAACAGAGTTGGAGATGAGGAGAGAATTTGGGGACGGCCATGGGGGCTGATACAACCCCCGCCTCAGACATGACATCACTGTGACGTCTCAGTCAGCAGGAGATGGACACGCAGGGCTTCATTCTACACAGTTTGTGAGGTACAGACAGATAGAGAGGGAGGAAGAAAAAAGAAAGAACAGAGCTAGAGAGAGAGATGGATAGAGAGGGTGAGCAAAATCTTGAGAGAAAGTAAAGAGAGAGAGGGAGAAAGAGAGTGTAGACAGAGCATAGGGGACAGAGGAAAAGACAGAGGAGGGGAATACTCAAAGATACAAAGTGTGAGTGTGGGTGTGCATACAGTACATCCCGAGAAAAAAGTCTTTCAGAGCCCACAGGAAGAGAGTCACCGCGAGGACAGAGAAAAAAACAGCTTCTGAACTGTGGCGCCTTGGTGGGGTTTACAGAGAGGACAAGACAGAGAGAGAAAGAAAGAGAGGGAGAGAGAGTGAGAGGGAGAATTCACTCAGTTTATTAATGCCACTGATTATACATGCTATTCTATGGATCTAATATGTCACGTGTGGGCAGAAGTATACACTAGAGCTCATGGCTGCCGGATAAGGCTGTATGAACCAAGGACAGAACTTTGGACTTTTATGATCTGTACTCAGCAGATTAAATGGGCTTCCTGACCATGTGAATGAATGATTCAATGAATTAAATAATTAAGTTTTATGAGGGAAAAAAATCATGAAGAGCATGAGTCTTCCTGTACGAGATCTGTATGAATATAAAAGCGTGAACTGCAGCGTCATTACAGAGGCCAGTCTCCTCCACTGCACGGCCGGCCCAGGCCCTGGCTCACAGCCGCTGGGCTCCTGGGACTGTGCCAAACTGCGCGCCGTTATTATGGTACCCAAGGCCAGAGTGCCAATGTTAACTTCATCCTTAACAAAACCTGAAGTGTGCTTTGGCGGAGTGTGCATCACGGCCCGGATCAATCACACGGCGCCAAGAGCGCTAACCTTGCTCTTTCATCTCTCAGAGATATGAGTCATCATCCCAGAGAGAGAGAGAGAGAGAGAGAGAAAGAGAAAGGGAAAGGGGGAAGAGCGAAAGAGAGGGAGGGAGAGAGAAGGAAGAGCGGGGAAGGAGAGAGTGAGAGAGAGAGAGAGAAAGAGAAAGGGGGAAGAGCGAAAGAGAGGGAGGGAGAGAGAAGGAAGAGCGGGGAAGGAGAGAGTGAGAGAGAGAGAAAGAGAAAGGGGGAAGAGCGAAAGAGAGGGAGGGAGAGAGAAGGAAGAGCGGGGAAGGAGAGAGTGAGAGAGAGAGAGAGAAAGAGAAAGGGGGAAGAGCGAAAGAGAGGGAGGGAGAGAGAAGGAAGAGCGGGGAAGGAGAGAGTGAGAGAGAGAGAGAGAAAGAGAAAGGAGGAAGAGCGAAAGAGAGGGAGGGAGAGAGAAGGAAGAGCGGGGAAGGAGAGAGTGAGAGAGAAAGAGAAAGGGGGAAGAGCGAAAGAGAGGGAGGGAGAGAGAAGGAAGAGCGGGGAAGGAGAGAGTGAGAGAGAGAGAGAGAAAGAGAAAGGAGGAAGAGCGAAAGAGAGGGAGGGAGAGAGAAGGAAGAGCGGGGAAGGAGAGAGAGAGAGAGAGAAAGAGAAAGGGGGAAGAGCGAAAGAGAGGGAGGGAGAGAGAAGGAAGAGCGGGGAAGGAGAGAGTGAGAGAGAGAGAGAAAGAGAAAGGGGGAAGAGCGAAAGAGAGGGAGGGAGAGAGAAGGAAGAGCGGGGAAGGAGAGAGTGAGAGAGAGAGAGAGAAAGAGAAAGGGGGAAGAGCGAAAGAGAGGGAGGGAGAGAGAAGGAAGAGCGGGGAAGGAGAGAGTGAGAGAGAGAGAGAAAGAGAAAGGGGGAAGAGCGAAAGAGAGGGAGGGAGAGAGAAGGAAGAGCGGGGAAGGAGAGAGTGAGAGAGAGAGAGAGAAAGAGAAAGGGGGAAGAGTGAAAGAGAGGGAGGGAGAGAGAAGGAAGAGCGGGGAAGGAGAGAGTGAGAGAGAGAGAGAGAAAGAGAAAGGGGGAAGAGCGAAAGAGAGGGAGGGAGAGAGAAGGAAGAGCGGGGAAGGAGAGAGTGAGAGAGAGAGAGAGAAAGAGAAAGGGGGAAGAGCGAAAGAGAGGGAGGGAGAGAGAAGGAAGAGCGGGGAAGGAGAGAGTGAGAGAGAGAGAGAGAAAGAGAAAGGGGGAAGAGCGAAAGAGAGGGAGGGAGAGAGAAGGAGAGAGTGAGAGTTGGAGAGAGCAACAAAGTGATAGAGAGAGCTGGAGAAAAGAGAAAAGAAGAGGGAATAAAAAAGGTATGAGATAATAGAGAAAGAGGAAGGGAGAAAAGAAAGGGAAGAAAGTGAGAAAAAAGAAAAGACAGAAAGAGAGGAAGAAAGAGAGAGAGGGAGCAAAACTGAAGAGTGAAAAAGTTGAGCACGGTAAGAAGAATGAGGAAAAAGAAAAGAATAAGTGGAGGGCAGACAACAGAAAGGGGAACAAGTGAGGAGGAAAAGAAGAGGGGAGGAGAGATGAAGGAGGGCATTGTCCCACCTGGCTGTGAGGGAGGAGGAGGAGGAAACCAGAGAGAAGATCCGGATCATGGCCATCTTACAGAGGTCTGCTGCAGAGCCTGGGGAGACAGGGGGGTCAAACAACCTGGGGGGTCGGGGGCCTACTGGAGAGAGGGGGGTCAGGGCTTACTAGAGGGGGGATGGGAGTCAAAACACCAGGGGGGTCAGGGCCTACTTGTACCTTGAACCACAAAGTTGACGGCCTGCCTTTCTGCCTGGTTCCGGATGGCCCAGTCCGCAGAGTGAATGTGAGGCAGAGACCGCCGTCGCCCCATTATTGAAACCACGTACCCTAAAAAACCCACACAAGACAATTTGGACACGTAAAATGTAAGCTTTCAACAAAACAAACTTCATTTTTAAAATATTTTTATTATTTATATATATTTTTAATTATTTATTTTTTATTTAACCTTTATTTAACCAGGTCAGTCCCATTGAGATACAAAGACCTCTTTTTCAAGGGAAGCTTGGCCAAGACAGCAGCAAAAAAGATAAAAGTTGCAAAACATTAAACAGACAAACACCAAGACACAAACAGGCAATAAAAACAAACAAAAAAGAACAATTACACGTTCACAAAAAACATGTAGAAAAGGAATCAACTTCTAAATCTCTCAATTGACATTTGAAAGTTCCAAGTGGAATAAGTTCCTGTAATTTAGGTTGCTCTGAAGTAAGTTCCAGGCTGTAGGTGCAGAGTGCATAAAAGCCTGTTTGCCAAGATCGGTACGGACTTTGGGGACAGTTAGCTGGTAGTAGTCACTTGATCGTAAGCAATAATTACTGTAGGTTCTAGAAATATAACCACAGAGGTACAATGGAAGTAAACCTAGAATAGATTTATAGATAAATGTGTACCAGTGGGTAAGTTTATGTGCAGCCAGAGAGGGCCACTCAACCCTGGCATATAGGGTGCAGCCAGAGAGGGCCACTCAACCCTGGCATATAGGGTGCAGCCAGAGAGGGCCACTCAACCCTGGCATATAGGGTGCAGCCAGAGAGGGCCACTCAACCCTGGCATATAGGGTGCAGCCAGAGAGGGCCACTCAACCCTGGCATATAGGGTGCAGCCAGAGAGGGCCACTCAACCCTGGCATATAGGGTGCAGCCAGAGAGGGCCACTCAACCCTGGCATATAGGGTGCAGCCAGAGAGGGCCACTCAACCCTGGCATATAGGGTGCAGCCAGAGAGGGCCACTCAACCCTGGCATATAGGGTGCAGCCAGAGAGGGCCACTCAACCCTGGCATATAGGGTGCAGCCAGAGAGGGCCACTCAACCCTGGCATATAGGTGAGTGAGGGCTTTACAGCCCGTAACAAACCTCAGAGCACCATGATACACAGTGTCCAGTGGGCCTCATTCATGAAATGTTCCTAAATATACGCGTACATTTATGTCTGAAGGGAGTTGTTACGAAAAATTTTGTGATTAGCATAAATCCACGCCCATGAATTGCCTTATATGGAGGCTGTCACTTCCATTTAAAGGTCCATAGCGAGTCAGAATGGCCCAGAAAAAGCAAAGGAAAGAATTATTCTGACACTAAAATCGATTTTATTAGCAGATGTTCAATCAAAAAAAATAATTTGTTTAATATTGTCAGTACTGGCGTCATGAACTGGTAAAGTAAAGGCCTAGCAGGAGACGTACCATCAATACAAGCGCATTGCATTATCGCAGCCTGGAAATAAATTAAACGTTATTCATTTTGTAATTCTGTTGGGGTTCTGTGCAAGTGAGTTGTGGTTTGAAATCGGGTAATCACATGGGCTACCTTGTTTCAGAATCTCTCTGGCGCATTCTAATTGCGGTCACACTGATGAGCGTGCCCCACACAGCTCAGGTTTTACCGGGATATAGCCTGCTGGCTACATTCTAACCGGTTGAAAAACTTTAACTTTTAAATAAAGTTTACCCGGTTTTCCCCCTGAACGCGAGACGGCGTTTCACCGACAAAAACGTGCACTGGGGTGTGCAGTCTATGGCACCGATAACATTAGACAGGTTGGCAATTTCATAAAAACCACGCTTTACCTCCACCTGGCTTTGCATCTTGTAGGGGAACTGGATGTACGCTGGCATTAGCTGGATTAAGCTGTTGACCACAATTGCAACCCTGGCTACAGATATGTAAGCCACTTTAAAGCAAATTTTGTTCATTGGTTAAATGTGTGTTTTAATTCGCATAGCCTATGTAAGGTCATGTAGAATTTAAATTTTCAGCAATTTAGAAAAAATAGTAGGCCACTGGGAGCGTTCATTAGCCTACGTTATGGGTCTAATTAAACAGCTTCATAGCCTAAAATTGATTAATGGGCGTAATCTAAAGGGTTTGCTTTTTACAATCATAATTTATTATGTTTGCAATGTGTATTTCAAAGGCTACATTTTAATGTAGTGGGGAGAGTAGAATTTAACAGAAAAAAAATAAAAAATTTATATTCTAATTATCACTCAGAAGCTACATTTACCGGCAATCTGAATTTACGAACATGGTACGCGTGTTCCGGAGCAGGTGTACATTTTGTTCGGAGGTACTAACAAATCTCAGATACAAAAATGTTGATGAACACCAAAATACGGGCAAAATTGCAATTACGAACGATTTACGTACAAATTCGTTCTGCTCACGTTTCATGAATGAGGCCCAGTGAGTGCAAACAATGAACAGGGGCATACATATATAATAGATCTCCATAGTTTTAAGTGACAACCATTTCATTTAACTGAACAAACACAGCTGATTGCAATGATTAATATCACATTAATATCAAAAATAAAATATAAGTCCTGCATCTGAGATTTCTGTATCTTTTTGTTTTGAGTCTCACACGTGAACACCGCCAGGTTATACTGGGTTTAAAACCATGTACAGATGCACAATCTCACTGCAAGCACAATGTTTTTAAGGTGGCGTTGACGCAAGATGGAGGCAGAACAGCGAGGCAGTGTGAGCTGTGAGAAGAGAGAGGAACACCCTGCCTAAGCGCTAACATACATACAAACTGAAACTCACACTGTAGAGCATCATATTGAGCTGCACAAACACTGCCTCAGGCACTAAAAAGAGCTAAAACCACTGTCACTTGTAGCAAACAAATTTCCACTTTACACTGACATACAAGACGCATTATTAAGGTGGCCAAGATAAAATACAACTTTGGCCAAGGCAAAATCTAAGACAAGTACAAAAGGTGCATGTGACTAATCCTTAAATAAGGTAATCTTTTAAAGAACCAAGACAGAACACAGAAAGATCTTTTTTTAAATGATCTTATCAGATCCACAGGGCATCACAGACATCTGATCACGTATGAAATATGGAAGTTTTTAACCCTTTGAAGAGCAGGTTTGTTGGAAAGAAAATTTCTAATTCTAAGTCTGTGTTCTAGAACTAGAATTGTTTTTGTGATTGTTACATCAGCATTAGAATGTTCAGTTAATCTTAAACATTAAATGGTTGAGGAACTGAGGATTCATTACACAGTGTTGAGGATTCATTTCAGTGTTGAGAGATGTTATTTCCACAGCTGCTCAGCTCAGACCGAGCAGTGCCAGCACTGCTTCACCCTGCACACTGAGTTATATAGAACTTATCGCGGAGGGTCTGCTTCACCCTGCACACTGAGTTATATAGAACTTATCACGGAGGGTCTGCTTCACCCTGCACACTGAGTTATATAGAACTTATCGCGGAGGGTCTGCTTCACCCTGCACACTGAGTTATATAGAACTTATCACGGAGGGTCTGCTTCACCCTGCACACTGAGTTATATAGAACTTATCGCGGAGGGTCTGCTTCAGCAGTAGCAGCTTAAACCAACAGTGAACACACATACCCACAATCCCCCTCTCCTCTTGATAAAATACTATTTTCACAGCTCTCACTCACTTCCCAACACGCTGTCATGAGAGAGAGAGGGAGGAGGGAAAGAAAGGTGGATGCAGGAAGGGAGGGAGCAGGTGAAAGAGATGGAGGAAAGGAAAGAGAGAAGGAGTGGGAGAGGGCAGAGACAGAGACGAGAGCCAATGCTCGGACTGGCGCGGGAGCCATTTGCTTTCACCGTGCCTCCCGCTCTGCACAGTGCACTCAACTGGGCGCGGTTCAGAAACCCAAACAAGCACGATCCACCCGTTTGTGTAGGCGGTAGGGGCGTGGCACGGAGTTGGGAGGGAAGAGGCGGTACTCATTTTGGACAGAGGATGAAGACTGACAAAGAGAGAGAGAACCTGCGTGCAGTCAGGTGAGGTGAGGACAGATCAGGACACACCCCCACCTGTGCGCGCCTCTAACAGGTGTGTGCACAGACGGGCATTTCCCTGCCCTCTCAGGCCGCTGTAGATCTTTATCAGCCTTTGATTCATCGGTAGCATGGACACTATTGCTGAACGGTGCAAGTGTGCAATGCTGTTAGCTGTCCAATAAGTCACACATCTACTCTTTTCCATTACCTCAGGGTTCACATGAGTTGGCTAAATAGCAATGAGACGCTATGGTAATGGCTGGGAGAGTGCACGCGCTAATCAGGTGACGGGCATGGGACAGTCCCGCTGCAGCCGCCGTTCACCCCCCCATACTGCCCCCAGAACATTCTGCTACAGCTTTCCCCGGACTGAATGAGCGCTGGCAGCCAGTCACCTGTTGAGAAGCACGTGAGGGGCGGGCCAGGGCTTTCTGCCGCCATTATGCCAACACGTTGCAAAGCCAAAGATCCCGCCAATGTCGCTACGCTGCACTTCTGCAGAAAAAAATACATCTACAGTAGGAATCTCCCAGGGCAGTGCATTCCAGGGAGGAACAATGGGTGCAGCTTTGTGGCCAAATCCCCCTGAAAAACAGAGCCCAGTAGATCCGCACGGCAATGTTTTCATCCCAGAGCTGTATGCGCACACACACACACACTCTCACACACATATGCACATACACACACTCTCACAAACATACATACAAGCACACACACACTCTCACAAACATACACATATGCACACACAAACCACACACTGTCACACACATACACACGTACACACACACTCTCACACACACACACACACACACACACACACTCACACACATATACGCACACACACACCACACACTCTCACACACATATGCACATATACACTCTCACAAACATACATACAAACACATACACATATGCACACACACACACACACACCACATACTGTCACACACACACTCTCACAAACATACACATACACACACACTCTCACACACATACGCACATACACACACTCTCACAAACATACACATACACACACACACACATATTCTCACACACATACGCACACACACACACGCACACTGCCATGCCTGTATGCATGTGCAAAATGTGTGTGCACTTACCTATGTAAAGGTGTCTGTTTATGCACATGTGAACGTTTGTAAGTGCTGGTTTGCTGTCGTCAGTGGGTGATCCCCTCCCGGAGGAAGGATATTAAAAGTCACTGTCTCAGTCAGAAAATCTCCCTCGCGACAAATGAGTAGAGGAGAACAAGAGGATGTGCAGAAAGATACTCAAATTACAACCATAGCAAATCCTTCCTCTGGAATGCTCAGGGCAGTTGCTGGTACAGATGCACTGAGCTGGTAACACTGGCCCATGTAGCACATGGGCTAAAGAACCTGTCAATATCACCACTGGTCTTGCTGGAGGTGTAACTGTACAGAGCTGAGCTCTTCTTCAATAATTTACATGATAGAGCAGCACACACACGCACACAAACACACATACACATACACACAAGCACACACGCGCACGCACGCACACACACACACACACACACACACACACACGCACACAGATGAAAATCTTTTGACAGGAGAGACAGATAAATCCTATGGCCCTGATTGCTGTATCGATGAGCAAAATGAAAGCAGGTTCCCCATGTGATTTCTGACCCATCGTTCATGAGGCTGCGGTCCCCAGTGAGTACCCTGAGCACCGAGAGTGAAACATGAGTTTTATTACCTCTCTGACAGACCCCAACACCTGGCACCTCGGGGAGGGGGTTCATTATGGGACTTGGCCGAGAGCGATCCGCGGCCACGGGTAATAAAACCGCTGTCAATCTGTGAGATCGATGCCTCCCAGTTCCACTCTCTGGGAGGAGCCCCCCCAGCAGAGAGAAAGGTGCCAGAACCCAGCACCTGGGGCGAGGGGGGCCAAGTTTGACTCTGCAGATACAGTGTTCTAATCTGCAGGGCTGGCTCTGCTGGCGTCATCCCTATAAATCCTGAGGTACAGCCGTGATTCACTCTCCCTCCTGCCACACCCTACGTCTACGTCCATCTTACATTTCTGCCCTCTCCACCACCTGGCTATTCCCTTAACCTGAACCCCACCATGGGTACAGCTACAGACAGTTATCAGTCATTGATCTGTCTGACCCAATCAAAACACTTTGCCCTACAAAGCAAAAGGCCAAACTGGGACAAATCCGTGAGTGCCGGCATATTTGACTGCTAATATGTAACATGTAACAAGAGTATTTGAAATACACAACTGCCATTGAGCACTTTCATGCATTCTTAACAGAACATTGGCTAATAATATAATGTAAAATGGTACAGTATGTATAGTGTATAACGGTGGATATAATGTAAAATGGTACAGTATGTGCTTGTAATTTACACACCTTGTTTTTGACACTGCTGGACGGTCCTCTGTATGAAGTTCTGCACCTCTCTGTACCTCTGCAGGAAAGTGTCCACAAAGCGGCTGGCCTGCTCCGCGCTGACCCCCAAAATACCGGACAGACGTTCCCTACCTGGGGACAAGACCTGGGAAGATTAGGGGGGGGGCGCACACCTGGACCTAAAGATGACATTACATAACATTACCTAACATTACATTACATTACAGGCATTTAGCATACGTTCTTATCCAGAGCGACTTGCACATAGTATTCATTTCTACAGCCGGATATATACTGAAGCAATTCAGGTACCTTGCTCAAGGGTGCAACGGCAGTGTCCTACCTGGGAATCCAACCTGTGCCCTTTAGGTCAAAAACCCAATCCCCTCATCATTATACTGCCGTCCAGATTGGATCAGGGTTCGACTCAATTGCATTTCAATTCAGTCACTTCAATAAGTGAACTGGTTTTCAATTCACGACACTGTATTAGGAGGAGTTTTTAATGAATTAATTAAATGTCCATGTATTTCCTGAACAGAAATGGAACTGACCCAGCCTTGTAAAGTACACAATCTCAGAGCAGAGCAGAGCGGGACGGTCAACATTATACCCCTCTGTAAGAGTGAGACGGTCAACATTATACCCCTCTGTAAGAGCGGGACGGTCAACATTATACCCCTCTGTAAGAGTGGGACGGTCAACATTATGCCCCTCTGTAAGAGCGGAACGGTCAACATTATACCCCTCTGTAAGAGCGGGACGGTCAACATTATACGCCTCTGTAAGACTGGGACGGTCAACATTATACCCCTCTGTAAGAGCGGGACGGTCAACATTATACCCCTCTGTAAGAGCGGAACGGTCAACATTATACCCCTAAGTAAGCAGTCTCCTCGCCGCAGGGTAAAGATACAGTCCAAAACTCCTCTTTCCCTAATATTGACTAGACTTAGCGCTCGATCATATAGATAAAGTCATGTTTAAAATAAGTGATGTGTTCCAGTGTAATGCTGGCGATATCATCATGCTGCCCTTTCCCATACAAAAAGTTTGGCACAGTGTATGTGCAGCGCTCAAAGAGAAGCTGTTTTAATCCTGTTTTCCTTGCGTCGGTGATGCAATATAAATTGCAGCTTGTTTGTGGCACACAGAGCTGGTGGAACCCAGGCCATTGTGGGCTGGAGCACGGTGGAGGATCCTGGGCCTTTGTTTTAGAAAGGGCTGTCACGGTGGAGGATCCTGGGCCTTTGTTTTTTGTGATGTTATGCCCTGGGAACAGAGGCTGTAAGCCCCTAACACCCTGTCCCTGACCAGGGGGCCCGGTGGAGCCGGCGCTAAGCCAGCGCCACTCCCACGAGCCTCTGCTCTGAGTGACCTCACACCACCCCACACAACACAACCCAACACAAAACAGCGGTGGGCCAGTCCCGCACACCGCCATGCAGGGCACGCCTGTACACGCCTGTGCAGAGTGTGTGTGAGTGTGCGTTTGCATGTGTGTGTACGCGAGTGAGTGAGTGTGTGTAAATGTTTGTGCATTGCATGTTTATGTGTGTGTGCCAGTGTAAACGAGTGCGAGCATATGTGCATTTGGTTGTGTATGAAAATGTGTGTGCGGGTGTGGGTAACTGGGTGTCTGTGTGTGTAAGCATGTCTGCGCAAATAGATATAAGCGTGCTGTGGTCTGTAGCTGCATCTGTGTGTTTGTGTATGTGTATGAAATCAAATATATGTGTGCATGTGAGTGTATGTGAGCGTGTCTGTGCACATAGATATAAGCCTAGTGTGTGTGTGTGCGTGTGCACGTAGATATACGCTTAATGTGTGTGTGTGTGTGCGCGCATGAGTGTGTCTGCATTCCTGCTCAATGAAGTCACAACACTCATAAAGATCCCCCCTCAGAAGAGCGCGCCCCTCATTATTGTGTCGTCTCCTTACGTTTCTTTTATCTCTTCTGGATTTGTGTGTCCCCCCCCCCCAATGCTCCCTCCTCTTTATCTCCTGACCCACTTGTGTCTGTGTCGAAATTATACCCCCCCATCCCACCCCACCCCCAACCAGCCCTCAACTCCCCCTTAGTCTCCTGACTCCGATTGTCTTCCAAAGCGGGAATCCATTGAGTATTCTGTAACCATGGTGATGGGCTGCGTAGTCGGCAGGGCTATTTGCCCATGTTGATCAAGGCCCTCTCTTTCATTTTCTTTCTCTCTCTCGCTTCCTGCCTTCTCGTCACTACACCAACACTAAATTAAAAAATTCAGTTCCTCAATCCTTTCCACAATGCGCCAAGCCACCATCTGAGTGCCATTCAGATTTCAGAAGAGCTGCATTAAGACAGCTCTGACCAAACAAAGGCGGTCATCTCAAATTATGGTTCAGAATGTTTGCGGTGTTAAATTATTTATTTTCATTTTATTTCTTCTTGGGTTTACAGACATTTTTTGTGCTCCTGTGATGAGCACCACATGCACTACTTGATTTTATGAGGTTTTTTATATTAGTTTACTAACACTGCTGCCATTTACAGATTACCCACCTTGCACCACAAAATATCAGGCTGACATCAGCCATTAGAAGTGAGGGTTGTATTTGCATAACCGTGGATTCACAAGTGTATGATACAGACCAAATACAGATACCAATCTTATAGTTTGTATTTAAAATACTTTTTTTGAGGTATTTGACATAATTTCTAATGCATTATCCCAAGCAAATGATTTTCTGTACTCTAGCACTTTGAGTTTGAAAGAATACAATGACAATGACAATGAGGTTGAAGTGCAGACTGTCAGCTTTAATTTGATGGTATTTTCATCCATATCGGATGCACCATTTAGAAATTCTAGAACCTTTAGTGTAATGGATTTTAGTGGCGGATAATCAAATGCGAAGGTCGGGGGATCAGAACAAGTCACTCACGCCAGTGAGGACCAATAAAGGGAGTACTACTATAAATGCCAAGAAAGAAAAGAGAGAAAACTAATTCCTTGTAGCTAAACAGTCAAACGAAAATAAACCCACGAAAATAAAAATAGGGCGAACTCGAATATACGAGTGAAACACAAACTAAATCTCCCGAGCTCAATACTGGAGCCAAAACCTCTCGAACGCATCAACCTCTCCCCTCAGAAGAGAGCTCCCTCCAATTAGAACATCCGTCAGTCAGAGAGTCCCACTCCAGACTCTCGTCACCAGCCTCAGAGCCTGAGACAGACTCTCCCTGATTGGGTGGAGAGGTAACCTCCTCCAGCTCAGAATCGGAATCGGAAATGTCAAAACGTTTCTCGGACAAACTGGAAGGAGCAAAATGACCCTGCGCGGTACACACGGAACCCCATTGACAAATGACTAGCTTATCCCCTCCCCACTTAATATGGGGATCACACTTAACTAGCCAAGTGTGACCCAACACCAGAGAATAAGCAGGGGAATCGACCAACAGAAACTGAATGCTCTCAATGTGAGTCTGTTGAAAAGTCGACATGGTGAGAAGAGAAGAAACCTCCTTAATGGTGCCTGACCCCAAAAGGCGACCGTTGAAAGCGGTAACCAACCGGGATTGGTCAAAACAAAAGACTCTTGATATCTTATTTTCTGGGACTCTTACTAACTTCTCTGCATTTTAATGGATCTCTATGGGAATTGGGGAGTGGGACTAGATTTAGCTGTAAATTATGCTGGAACAGTATGGAATACATGGTTGGCGAAATGTCTGTAAGTCATCAAGGGTCTGAGGTATCAAACGAGCCTCAAACCGTCACTCTGCTGTCAGATATGCAGTAGATATGGAAGGATCACTTGAAGGGTTGATTCTCTTGACAAATTTTTCTATTGAACTCTATTGAAAAATAAGTCAGGAGAAGAAACACTGCAAGTTATCCATCCATATCTACTGCATATCATGTAAATGCAACAAGGCTCATATGCAATACATACCACACAAGTACGTGTTGAATAAAATATAGTATGCATTAAGAACTATTACGTTTTGTTCTTCTTTGAAATTCACCTTTTTGGCACCCCCTTCGCTACCTCGTAGCCTGGTCGCCCCATTTAGCTTTTTACAAATTATATTACTTCAATGGACTGGAAACATTCTTTCACTTTTAAATTGAATATATTGAATTGAATTGAATTGAATATATTTCAATGTAATAGATTTGTTTACATTTGCATTGTTTGTAAACATCTGAATAAAAATGACCTATATTTTGAGTCACGTCTGGATCTGGTAGATTTTATTCTCCCATCAACAACGCCTACTTTTAAACTACCGCTATATGTGTTTTTACCCTAAATTGATAAAGTAAATAAATCACAGATTGGTCCTTTTGGGACATCTGAATGTTTAATCCTAATTTAATTGTATTTCAAATTTAAAAAAACTAACTAAATGTGAAAAAGTGTGCCTGGCTAAATAGTTTTTCAGAGCACTGTAGCTAGTGACAAATCTAATGAGTGCTGCAGGACACAGAGTATTTGCAAAAGATCTGAAGAAATAAAATACTGAGTAATTGCACTAACCTTGTTTCTATAGTATTTTCTATGTGATTGCTTTCAAATACTTTCAAATGAGTAAAATAATCCAAATAACTGTATTTCCAAATACATTTAATAGTCAAATACATCTTTGTAAATGCATTTTTTCTCCAAATAGTTCAAATATAATGTATTTAAAAGGTCATTAAATACTTGAAATACGTATTTGACTCTCTGGTGTGATAGAGAGCAGTGCAGTAACCACTGGCGATCTCAAAACACTTGTTTGTTGTTTTTCCTCCAAGAATAACCTCCCCCCCTCCCAAAAAGGATTATACAACATAATTACAGTATTATGAGACTCCTAAGAAACAGCTTGGACTGCACTTCCCTGTATTTAAAAAGGACCCCTTTTTTCTTTATGAATTCCACTGAACAGTATCCTGACAGTGAGAACAATGGCAGGAGGAGCTCTCATACCAAGGCACTGATCGGCCTGTAATCTGCCCAAATTACACTGTGTATCACTCTGCCCACAGACTGCTCAGCTTTCTTATACTACATCAGTCAGAGGTCATTTCATTTCCCCTGGTTACCAACTGCAATGACTGGAAAAGACCCAGCCAGAAAAGCTCTCACACAGAATCCCTAACAGGTTAGAAGGGTTAGAGGCAATAAAACAGGCCTTAAATCACTGTTCATCACAAAGCGTGTTTGCTGGAGAGGCTGAGCGCGCTCAGTCTGTTTCGCTGTCACCATGAATTCTTTGCAAGACCGAACATCTTGGCCCCTTAACATGGCCTTTCAGCATGTAAGTACACCTATCCACAACTGAAGGTTTGGAATGTCCAACCAACAAACAATCCATGTCTGAGGCGTGACCCCTTCTCAGCAAGCCACAGGTTTGAATCCTTTTTTCGAGGCACAGCCCCCGTTCTCTCGAGGAAATTGTGCCAGGGCTGATTTCCACCGATTGAATAAGCAGGTTGAATGAATGGCTAATGTGTAAAATACAGGCCGCAGTGGTCACCCTGGAGATGTGTCAGCTACAATGCACACCATACTCCATCTGCTTAGGAGCCCGTGGTCACAGGGGCCCAGGTTTTCAAACGGTCTCCAATGGCAACACCAATCAACGGCTGTCCTCTTACTCGGCTCTTCTGGCTACTCCAGCCTCTTCCCGTTAAATAGGTCACAGCACTGGCGCTTTTTTCATCCGATTTGTGCGGCGAGGGAGGTAATGTAAGAGCGTGCTGCGCTCCTTTCCCCCACCTGATGGCCGTGTCAGCTAGCGGGGGTATCCACAGCCCTGATGACCGCTGATATATGGAGGCAGTGCTGCAGACGGCATGCAGCTCCTCTATAGGTGCTTCTCACGGCTGGGGGGCCAACGCCTTCAAAGGCTCCGCATAGCCTTTTAAATGCTACCTAGTGACAGAGGCTTTGAGCTGAGGCTTTTGAAAGGTGAATTCATGTTCCGAAGCATAGGGGGCAGTGTGGGCAGCGCTGGCTCTGTGTGATGTCATAACTGGGTGTGCGGTGCGCCTCACTAGCTCCTCCTCCTCTCCCGGTGCGCTGCGACGCCCACGGTGTGGCGTGATGCGAAGCAGCCGGTCCGTCTGTAACGGAGTTCTCAGTGATTAGTCTGTAGCGGGGAGCGCTGCAGCTGTGTTCGCAGTTCGCCCGTTACCGCCCCCGAATAGGTGTCGCGCAGCGGCTAGGTGTAGTGCACTGTGGGTAGTGGCAGGAGGAAGCTTACCTGCTCCGTAGACCACAGAGTAGACGATGCGCTTGGCGTGCTCTCTGTCCTCTGGGTTCAGTTGATCTTCAGGAACCCCCTTCCTGTAACCCGAGAGCGTGTTTAATGAGTACAAAATAATCATCATTATAATAATCATAACCCTTTTCTATTATGCAGGGTTCTTACATTAAGGCGAAAGCATTTTCCAAATTAGAAACAAACTAGAAATTAAAAAGACAAGAATTAAAATTATTAAAATAGTGGTGGTGAAAAACAGTAACGAATTTAAAAGAAGAATAGCTCGAATTGGACTTTTAAAGGACACAGTAGATATTGTAGCGCAGCACTGATTGAGACTGCACCGAGAAGGCTGGGTAATCACTTCTTCTGAAATTGGTCAGAGGTTGAAAATAAGGCCTTCATTCGCTGACCTAAGGCTCTTTCTTGTTATAAAAGGAGTCAGTAATGCCGCATTAGACGTTCTCAGGAGCTTGGCCACAAAATGCTTTAATAGTTATAAATAAACGGGCATTGGTTGGAGGTGTCACAGATTACTGTACGAGCCTGGCGGAGAGAGAGAGAGAGAGACGCTGGGAAGGGCGTGGCCTGTACAGACTGCAGGAGATGGACAGACACAAGGTCAGTCTGCTCCTCCCACCCCCATATCAACATCAATCAGAAATTTAGCATTCAGGAGCTGTGGCTGAGGTGTGAGGCTGCCCTGCAGGCGCTATGTCCATACGAAATGTGCAGAGCTGTCTGTCTGACTGGGGCCCTGTGGTGCGTTATTGTGCATTTTTAGAGAGGACTTCACCCAGGTCAGCTTTCAAGGTGTGAGGCCAGACTATAAATGGAGCTTCAAAGACACACACACACACACACACACACAAAAACACACACACACACACACACACACACACACACACAAACAGATCTTTCTCACGGACAAACCCTCCCACAATCACACACACCCCTCCCCCCACAAACACACTTTTTCACACACTCTCAACCATAAACAGACACCCGCCCCCCCCCTCCCCCCCCCGCCCTCTCTCTCTCTGCAGACACAAACATTCTTTGCCTCATACACACCCCAACTCTCAAACACAAAAACCTGTCTACCCCTCACACCTTTTATCCTACATAGACATGCATTCCGCCACACACACATTGTCAGTCTCTGACACAAATATATGCGCAAATGCAAAAAAAACACACACAGACACAGCTTGGCGTGGCGCACATCAAAGCCGTGACTCCCGGATCTTTTTCAGCTCCAGATGGGTGCAGGAGAGAGAGCTGTTCACACAGGACAGGATGGTCCCAGCTTCAAGGACAACCCGCTTCAAACAACCTACCCCCCACCCCATGCCCCTCCACCCACACACCCGTGCCCCCCTCCATCCCTCTGGGCAGAGCATTCAGTGAAATATTCATATCAGTTCACCAGAATGCAGTAGAGAGAGGGACAATAGCGCTCACATCAAACAGAAGAACACAGACAAATGCCTCGCCAATGTTTCGCCATGAGCACAAAAACAAATGAAATGAAAACCAAAAGGCGCGTCTCCCTGTTTAAGAGGCACTGCCGTCCCCTCTCCTGGGCCTTCGTATCCTCACTGTGGCGGAAGTGTGTTCTCACCACACCGCCCGGGTTTCCTGTGTGAGGAGACGCAGGCCTCCCTGTGCGGCCCAGTGCATTTCTCACCCTGTGTTTCACGGCCACCCAACACGGTGTGCGCTCCAGAGAGCAGCACGATCCCACAGAGTGGGCTGTGATCTGTGGTCTTTTCGCCACACCGCTGTCCTCAGACGACCCCCGCCCCCGACCTGTCATGTGGTGTTTGGGGGACTCTGTGAGACCTGCTTTTCCAGCCGTAAGAATCTCCCCTCAACACGGACGATGTCTGGAGGGTGGAACTGCACTGCAGGCCCCCTGACCCCCCGCCATGAGAGAGAGAGTAAGGGAGGGAGAGAGAGACAGAGAGAAAGGGAGATAGAGAGGGAGGGAGAGAGAACACTACGTCTCACGACAGCGGTGTGGTGAAATGACAGACTGAGCCGCAGGAACTGTAACAACGCATTAGCGTCAGCAGTGAGCACATCACCAGGAAGGGCAGCGAGCCCTGAGGGGGGGTCGGAAGGCTCTGTGTGTGGAGACAGACAGAGGAGTCTGGGTCCATGACTCAGTGACAGTTGGTCGGGCATGAGGTCACATGGCAGCTGCGAACTCCCAGGGGCCCAGAGATGCACCCAAGGAGCTTTGATCCTTCCCTCTGTAATCACCCCAATCACCGCTGGAGAATCCAGCACAGCTCCCTCCTACACTGAGCCCCATAATGTCCACAGCTCAGCACAGCTCTTCTCATTAAATCACAGAACATCTATTTACGGTATGTGCCTTGCGCGTTATGACGAGGCAGAGGTAACGACTCATCACTGTATGAAGTTCCACAGCGCTGCTCCCAGTTTCCGTCGAGAAGAACCGCTGGAAGTCCTTTGGGACCCCCCCACGGTGCTAAAAGCTCACCGCAGCAGTGCTGTACCCCTCCCGTGGGTGCTGTGTGCGGGGCTGAAAGAGCAGGCCCGACTGTGAGAATAGAGCACACTCTTCTCCACACACAGCCATCAGCTCTGCTGCACTCTGACCTGCCCTCCTTCTTACTAGTAAGTAAGTAAGTAAAGTTTATTTAATATAGCACCTTTCACAAAACAAGGTCACAAAGTGCTTCACAAGAGTTAATGTTAAAAATAAAAACAGTACAAAGAAACAAAACGATAAAAACAACAATAAAATAAGATCAAATTAAAACAATATAAAACAATAAAAGCAACAACAGACCTTAAGAACACATGTTACTAATGTTAGTCAGCATGAGGCATGACAAAGACCAATTTAAATAAATGGATCTTCAGCTGCTTTTTAAAAGCGTCAACAGAGACCGCAGAATGTATGGTTGTAGAAAGAGCGTTCCACAGTGTCGGAGCCACCACTTCAAAGGCACGATCACCTTTAGTTTTTAGTCGGGCACAAAGGACAGCAAGTAAGCCCTGGTCAGAAGACCTAAGTGACCTGCTGGTGATGTGCGGATGGAGCAGGTCAGTGATGTACAAAGGTGTCTGTCCATGCAAGGCTCTATAAGTAAAAACAAGAACCTTAAAATGAATCCTGAACTTGATAGGAAGCCAATGTAAAGATGATAAAATCGGAGTGATGTGAGCCATCCTGCTAGTCCTGGTCAACAGCCTTGCAGCAGCATTCTGGACCATTTGTAGACGGCCCAGAGACGACTTGCCAGGAAGATATAAAAGCGTGAATAATCATCTCTAGCTCAGGTTGTGATACAACAGACCTGAGTTTGGCAATGTTTTGTAATTGAAAGAAACATGTACGGGTTAACGATTTAACATGTTGATCAAAGTGCATAGTCTGATCAAAAATAACACCAATATTTCTCAGTTTAGGCTGTACTAGCCCTGACTTACTGCACAGCCTCTATTCAGAGCTTACAATGGTGGCAGTTATCTATCCCAGCACTCTCTTTCTCTGACTCTCTCACACACTCTTCCTATCTCTCTCTCACATTCACTCTTCCTATCTCTCTCTCTCTCACACTCACTCTTCCTATCACTCTCTCTCACACTCACTCTTCCAATCTCTCTCTCTCACACACTCACTCTTCCTATCTCTCTCTCTCATACACTTACTCTCCCTATCTCTCTCTCACATTCACTCTTCCTATCTCTCTCTCTCTCACACTCACTCTTCCTATCTCTCTCTCACACACTTACTCTCCCTATCTCTCTCTCTCACACTCACTCTTCCAATCTCTCTCTCTCACACACTTACTCTTCCTATCTCTCTCTCTCACACACTTACTCTCCCTATCTCTCTCTCTCACACTCACTCTTCCTATCTCTCTCTCTCACACTCACTCTTCCAATCTCTCTCTCTCACACACTCACTCTTCCTATCTCTCTCTCTCATACACTTACTCTCCCTATCTCTCTCTCTCACACACTTACTCTCCCTATCTCTCTCTCTCACACTCACTCTTCCAATCTCTCTCTCTCACACACTTACTCTTCCTATCTCTCTCTCTCACACACTTACTCTCCCTATCTCTCTCTCTCACACTCACTCTTCCTATCTCTCTCTCTCACACTCACTCTTCCAATCTCTCTCTCTCACACACTCACTCTTCCTATCTCTCTCTCTCATACACTTACTCTCCCTATCTCTCTCTCACATTCACTCTTCCTATCTCTCTCTCTCTCACACTCACTCTTCCAATCTCTCTCTCTCACACACTTACTCTTCCTATCTCTCTCTCTCACACACTTACTCTCCCTATCTCTCTCACACACTCACTCTTCCTATCTCTCTCACACACACTCACTCTTCCTATCTCTCTCACACACTCACTCTTCCTATCTCTCTCTCACACTCACTCTTCCTATCTCTCTCTCTCACACTCACTCTTCCTATCTCTCTCTCTCACATTCACTCTTCCAATCTCTCTCTCTCACACACTTACTCTTCCTATCTCTCTCTCTCTTATACTCTCACTGTCTATTTCTGTTGCTCCCACCAAATTGTCATTCATGTCCTGTGTACTTTTTACACAGATATGATTTTGCTCTGATTAAGTGTTCATTATGAGCTACTGCACAATCATTGAATCAAGATTTTCTAAATTATGGATTTCTAAAAAAACACTCTCTCTCTCTCCTCGTCATGCACTTTTTCATGTCTATTCCATTTTCCCTTTTTCCACAGATTTTATCATGATCTTTGTCCTGATGTATAATCGTTTCTCCAAAATGTTCCCTCCACATGTCCCCACTTTTAACAGCCAGCTCTCTCTCTCTCTCTCACTCCCTCCCTCCCTCCGTCCCTCCCTCCCTGCTGAGTCAGCGCATTGTAGGAAGTATTGACCTTTGATCGTAAGCGCCTGCGTGTTTACATGTACAACAACAGCAACGACATCCTACTAGTGACCGTTTACTGCATCAACTTCAACCGCTTCCTTTTAAATCACTCTAAATAAAAAGAAAATATATGAAACAATTATTCATGTGTAGATATAAACTGCTACCCTTCTACCCCTGCAGTTCACTATATATCAACTATAGACACCAGGAAAAAGGTAAGAACATGGCAGGATTTCCCTCATTCACCCTGGCCCTGTCTCCACCCCTCCTCGGGAGGAACTTAAACACAGTGAGTGTAGAGGCTGGCAGCGGTACTCCGTGCTGATTGGGCGTGGGGGGAGCCTATGGCAGAGAGCTGCAATGAAACTCTAAAGTCGAGGAGGGCTGACTCCCCTCCCCCTCCCCCACACTGACAGAGAGAGGACTCATCAGGGCATGTGTCTACCTCACAGACCAACAGTCTCATTAGAGCTGATATTGAGAACATAAAAATGCCCCCCCCCCTGAACCACCAAAAAAAAAAGTTGACCCTTCCCATACAGAGCCTGGCTACAGGACTAACACCTACTGATAATGAGCCTGGAAACAGATAGTTCATCCCTCCTGCAAATTAAATGGCTACTGGAAGTTGACCCCTCCCACATAGAAGCAGGCTACAGAAAGTATTGTGACACGTAACTGACCGTTATGAATACAAATACATGACAGAGCAGCCGGGAACAGGTGAAGGTGAGGCCCAGACAAAACTGCAGGTCTCACTGCACCTCCTCCTGTCACTCCTGCTGCCTCTCCAGAGGAGGACCGTTCTAAAGTCAACTCTGCTGTCAAGCTCAACTGAGTTCCCCGCGCTCTGAGGCAGAACGGGGGAGGAAGCCTCACAGGTTTAGAGACGGGAGAGATCAGCCAGAAGCGCTTCTCTGCTTTTTCGCTTCCTGCAGCAGAAAGGCTGAGCGCTCCCCCACACAAATCCGGCAGGTAATTACCACAAAAGAAGACCACCCCCGGGGTGCGACAACGAGAGACCGGGGGAGAAACACGCTCTCCGCTCCGCTGGCTGTAACGGTGGTAGTCATGACAACCGTGTGCCGTTTTAAAATGTGCTGCCTTCTCAAGACAGTGCTGTGAGCAAATTCACATGCGTCTCATTGACGGTGGACCAACTCATCACAATACAGCTTTAGAAATATAGAAGCATGAGACAGTGCTGCACTGAGGGCTTGCTCACTTTCTACATGTGAGAATGCTAAATCCTACGCGGACGCGCACTGTGGCACAGCTGTTTCAGCAGGCAGCAGCTGAGATTGTGACAGTGTGCGTTTGTGACAGTGAGGGCGACGGCTGAGTCAGAGGCTTCGGGGCAGGGGCGTGGCGTCATGCTTACGCATACACGTGGGCCACAGGCGGCATCCGGCCCGCTCCACGAGCGCACGCTAGCTGCGGTGGCGGCCCATCGCTCCGGGAGGGAACGTGACCGCGCCGTTTGTGTGCAGAGGTGAAAGCCGAGCGCCACGTGGTGATTTGAGGACAGGTGCAGATAGAAACCTGCACCCCGTATGGGTGAACTGGAGGGAGGAGCCTCCTGCTCGCTGTTGGGATCCCACACACCAGCAAGAGAACCGCAGGGTTCAGACACAACCCGCGCAGTTCAGGACACACACACCCACACACCAGCAAGAGAACCGCAGGGTTCAGACACAACCCACACCAGCAAGAGAACCGCAGGGTTCAGACACAACCCACACACCAGCAAGAGAACCGCAGGGTTCAGACACAACCCACACACCAGCAAGAGAACCGCAGGGTTCAGACACAAACAGGTTTCCCATTTCATTTAAAATTTCTATTTGACTTTTCCGCTTTCATTTGATGTTATTTTAATAGAATTATATTGAAAAGTATAACAGTGACACTGGTAGGGTGGGGTATGTAGGGGACCCTGATGCCGGGGGGGCAGGGTTTGGAAGGTCCAGTGGGATGGGTAAAGTAGGATAGCCCATCAGACAGAGCGATCAAAACCTTACGTGAAGCCTGACATAAAATGGGAGCTTCTCGTAGCCATGCAGAAACAGAGGCTACCTGCTAACAGAGCACTCTCATCACACGGCCAGAAGAGCACATGAAGACCCTGGTATTCCCTCTGTATTCCCTAACCCTAACCCTAACCCTGCAGCTTCATGCACTGGCTGGGCTGCTGTAGGTCCAGCTCAGCCTCCGAAGAGCAGGCGGAACCAGTGACAGTAAAAGAGGGCGGTAGAAGCGGAGGAACAGAAATGAAGACATGGGAAGCAGAGCCTCTCTCACCACTGAGAGGCCAGCATGGTGAAGACGTCTACATCGGGGTCCTGGAAGAGCCGCAGCAGCTCAGGGTCAGAGGTCAGGTGGGCCAGGATGCGCAGCTCCACCTGGCAGAAGTCTGCAGCATAAGCAGAACCACATCAATTCCAAGATATTCATCATCATCAACATCATCATCATCATAAACAAATTCATCATTATTTTCATCATCAACATATTCATCATCATCATCATCAACATATTCTTCATCATCATCATCATCATCAACATATTCATCATCATCAACGTCATCTTCATTATCATCATCAGCAACACCATCATCATTATCAAGATTATCAGCATCACTGTGTCACCTTCCACATGACCAAAAACATGTTCTTCTCTTTGGAGAAGAGAACAGAACACAGAAATACCTCCCAGGCCTGCAAAGAAAGGCAAATGGGTTATATTTAGGAAAATCATCGCGGCTTCTGGGATGAGAGAGGAGATCGCTTATCAAAATCTTTTGATGGCTGGAACCAGACAGACAACATGAGTGTAAACTTATGATGAGGTAGTGAGATCTGAGCTGGTTAGGTTTTTCTACTGTCATTGCACCAAGGGAGACGTCTAGATTATTCAGGATCTACTTGTATTAGTTATTAGGTGTCACATTTATTTTTGATTTTATTTTTAGTCTAGACCCACAGGGTTTTTTGAAACTTTGAACTTGAGAGGTACTAGAGTAGTAGGAGGGGTTACGTACTTGTTTGTATACAAATAATGAATAAAATAAGTTTGCACACAGATCTTTTTAATATAATAATAATAATATGTGAAGAGAGACTTATATTATTATTCCTTTTTTATTGCCTGCACACACAACACAAAACATTTTTTATTTAGACAGATCTCCATGGTGATTAGTGCTATTTTTAGAACATGCCTCGCGGGCGACTCACGTGGTCCCTGCGGGCTACCAGGTGCCCGCGGGCACCATGTTGGCTACCTCTGGTCTAGACTATGCTAATTTGTCATAGGGCATAAGGGCCTACCTCGAGTGAAAAATACCATTTGATACTCTGCAGGGAAAGGTGTGATGCTGGCTTGTAGTCTAGCTCAAAGTTTTGGATCAGGATGCACTATGAGCCATATAAGCTCTAGTTGGGGCTCTCTGCTGATGTGTTCCTGGGTCCCTAAAGCAAACAACCTGTTTCATGTATAAAAACAGTATGAAATTTTTCCTTACGCATCACAAATTATTGTGGCCAATATTAGTTTAAAACAGACAATATTAGACATATACTGTATAAATAGAATTAACTTGATTCTGAATGTATCCATGTCATTCTTCACAAAGAAAGTTTCAAGATTTCCATTATTTTGCCCACAGCCTGGTGTATTGTGGTGGAAAATGTTGTGTGCGGTGATGTATCCCTATGCTGTTGAGAAAGATGCATGCAGGAGGGGTATAACAAGACAATGTGACCTATGTTGATGGAACATGGAGAAGCTGGCTGCACGCCTAGCGTGAATAAGTTTTAAGTCTTCCTATAACAAGTGTGTTTTGCATAAACCAGCCAATAGAAATGTTACATGAGCTTAGCCACAAGATGAGGGTGCAAGCACAATCTTATGATCATGAAAATGTAAGGGTTTCCTTGCATGTTAACCATATAAACCCGCGCATGTTCACCATATAAACCCCGCACATGTTAACCATATAAACCCTGTGCATGTTCACCATATAAACCCCGCACATGTTCACCACATAAACCCTTGCATGTTCACCTCATAAACCCCGCGCATGTTCACCTCATAAACCCACGCATGTTCACCTCATAAATCCTTGCATGTTCACCTCATAAACCCGCGCATGTTCACCTCATAAACCCACGCATGTTCAGCTCATAAACCCCTTACATGTTCACCACATAAAATCTGTGCATGTTCACCACATAAAACCTGCGCATCTTCACCTAACCCCTGCGCATGTTCACCTCATAAACCCAGCGCATGTTCAGCTCATAAAACCCCGCGCATGTTCACCTCATAAACCCGCGCATGTTCACCTCATAAACCCGCGCATGTTCACCTCATAAACCCCGCGCATGTTCACCTCATAAACCCCACGCATGTTCACCTCATAAGCCCCTTGCATGTTCACCTCATAAAACCTGTGCATGTTCACCTCATAAACCCCACGCATGTTCACCTCATAATACCCACGCATGTTTACCACATGAAACCTGCGCATGTTCACCTCATAAAACCTGCACATATTCACCTCATAAACCCCTTACATGTTCACCACATAAAACCCACGCATGTTCACCTCATAAAACCTGTGCATGTTCACCTCATAAACCCCTTGCATGTTCACCTCATAAAACCTGTGCATGTTCACCTCATAAAACCTGTGCATGTTCACCTCATAAAACCTGCGCATATTCACCTCATAAACCCCTTACATGTTCACCTCATAAAACCTGTGCATGTTCACCTCATAAAACCTGCGCATGTTCACCTCCTAAAACCTGTGCATGTTCACCTCATAAACCCCACGCATGTTCACCTCATAAACCCCTTGCATGTTCACCTCATAAAACCTGTGCATGTTCACCTCATGAAACCTGCGCATGTTCACCTCATAAACCCCTTGTATGATCACCTCATAAAACCTGTGCATGTTCACCTCATAAAACCTGTGCATGTTCACCTCATAAAACCTGCACATATTCACCTCATAAACCCCTTACATGTTCACCACGTAAAACCCACGCATGTTCACCTCATAAAACCTGTGCATGTTCACCTCATAAACCCCTTGCATGTTCACCTCATAAAACCTGTGCATGTTCACCTCATAAAACCTGTGCATGTTCACCTCATAAAACCTGCGCATATTCACCTCATAAACCCCTTACATGTTCACCTCATAAAACCTGTGCATGTTCACCTCATAAACCCTGTGCATGTTCACCTCATAAACCCCGCGCATGTTCACCTCATAAACCCCATGCATGTTCACCTCATAAACCCCTTGCATGTCCACCTCATAAAACCTGTGCATGTTCACCTCATGAAACCTGCGCATGTTCACCTCATAAACCCCTTGCATGATCACCTCATAAAACCTGTGCATGTTCACTTCATAAAACCTGCGCATGTTCACCTCATAAACCCCTTACATGTTCACCACATAAAACCCACGCATGTTCACCTCATAAAACCTGTGCATGTTCACCTCATAAACCCCTTACATGTTCACCACATAAAACCCACGCATGTTCACCTCCTAAAACCTGTGCATGTTCACCTCATAAACCCCTTACATGTTCACCACATAAAACCTGCGCATGTTCACCACATAAACCCCGTGCATGTTCACCTCATAAACCCCGTGCATGTTCACCTCATAAACCCCGTGTGTAAAACAGAGTGTAAAACCCCGCATGTAAAACCCGCTGAGAAAGCGTTTGTGGGGCTGAAACGATTCCACTAATGACTGCTCCCCCACGCAACTCTTGCCAATACATGAGAAGCTGTCTTTTCATACTGAAGTTTAAAGCACTTTTGTAAGCCACCCTGGATGGCATTCTGCTGAATGATGTAAATGTAAAATGTACATATAACTGTGATAGCAGCCGTTACGATAGCAGCAACTGGCACCCAACTAGCCCCCTGCCACCCCTTTAAACGTCCTCCTTCTTCATAAAGTAACACTAATCCTCTGTGTTTCTGTTAGATGACAGAGAATATCCCATCATTCTGTGGGGCAGGAGGCCTTCCTCTCCTGATTTTGCACAGATGCCAAACGATCCTTTAGAGTGCACAGTAATGTCAGGACATACCCGACTTTCATTATGGGTGTGACGCATGCAAACGCTCAGTGTAATTTCTGTGAAGAATGTAAAATGTTAAACAGTGTGTGTGTGTGTGTGTGTGGGTGGGTGTGCATAAAATGAATGAAAAAGTGCATTCATGAAAAGTGTCTCTGTGAGCCAGGAGGGCCAGTTAGAATGAGCTCTTTAATCAGACATGTCACTCGGGGTGACTTTCTACCGTTAACACCACACACGCTTCCAATGAGCTCACTTCTATGCGATCGTGCACATAAATCAAATTCAACAACGGGAAAATTGATTTCCTATTCCATGTAATTAAATCAGCCGGGAAAAAAAATGGGATGGAGAGCTCTGTTTACTTTTTTGAAAAAGCGTGTTTCTAAAAATATGCCTCCATCTATATTTCATGAGTCAGATCGCATATCACAAAGCTATGGTTCTTCCATGAGAAAATACAAGAACTGATCTGGCAGCCAATCTGATACAAGCCCAAAGAAGCCCTAGCTTGTCGGTCTGTGCGTTAAAACGCCGCTGAACATCCTTGCATCGATTCAAAATCATTCCAAAGATAGATACCCTGCACATCATCAATAATTCAGATGAAACTCTATCACACTTCACATTGCTTTCCACAAAAGACGAACAATAAAACACGAGTGCTCGGCACAGTCAGCAGCAATTGGAGCTGCGACCTATGACCTTTGGATGGGGCCTTGCGACACGCCCCTCTCTGTAGCCCAGTCGGCCCAATTTAACCTACAGAATAAAAAGATAGAGCCAGGGGGCGTAGGTGTGGGATGGAGAGGGTGAGAACATTTAACAGAGCACCTCGTCGTGTTGTGGCGCCTCCAGGAACACGCTCTGCCCATAGCAGGTATTTATCACAAGGACTGTCTGAGAAAGCCAGCGCTGAAAGGAGAGATGCTCCTAACAGCAGTACACACCAGCAGCCTCATGGACCTCTGTGGGGCTCTGCTGTACCAACAGTAGCAAAGAACCATTTTATAATGCATAAAACACTTATTTTCTGGATTTTAGGGGTTATTTCATACTTCATGCAATTTTAATATAAATGCATTTTCTGCAATGCGTTGAATTACCCTGCTGCATACTTACAAAACTGTTTTTTTTCCAGTTCACTTTTTGGGAAAGGCATCTTTAATGAACTAGATAAGAATACCATTGAGGGGTGTGTTTCTGGCCTCTGGTCTTATGTCATTTTATGCAGGGAAGAATATGAGAGGGATCGGCTTTGAGTGAGATGACATCACAGCATCCTCCAGGGCCCGCTGAGGTCAGGTCAGGTCGTTTCCATGGTGCCCAGCACCAAAGCTTGGTTTTGACACTGGCCCCCTTACTCCCCTCCCAGGCTGCTGTTTAAGAAAACTCTGAAAAAGCCCCCCCCACCCCTCCCTTGAACTCACCCCGGCATCCCACCCCAAACCCTGTATGTCTCCAAATCTTTGTGTTAATGTCTGATGGCTGCCAGTGTTGCACTGGGTCAACCTGTCCTTACAGAAAAATGAATTTCACATTCAACACAGTGTGTATGCAAATTTCCATTAAGCATGTCCACACAGAAAGCTTTGCCACTCAAATTAAGCCAATTCATTATTAGCTATCGAACTAACGACACCGGTGACAGCCACTGAATTGTTAGTCATAGCCATAACACGTTAAGAGTTCACGTCCCTAGTTACTCATTTTCTGATCTGTATTCAACAGCAAGCTGCAGCCACTGAGCAGAGTTACTTTAAGCTTAATCTGAACAGACATGTTTGCTACGCCATGCTTGCTACGCCAGGACTTTTGTGATTTATGGCATAAGTTAATTTATTATGCTCTGCATTAGCATCCCAGAAGCTGGAAAAATCTGCAGCCTTGAGATTTTCCTTCAAGGGCAGTTTTCGGCAGGGCGTGGGGGGCAGCAGGGCCGTCTCCCTCGCCGGGGGGGTTATGTCTGACCTACCTGCGGCCAGAAAGGTGTGGCCCTCCTGGGGTACGAACATGTCACGCGGATGGACCGTCACCACCTCCACCGGCTTTCCTGCAGAACCAAACACACTGACCTCAGAGCCGCATCACCAATAAAACGCACCAGACTTTACACATACAGGAGCAACCGTAAACTTAACAGGGTCCCTGGAACCCTGGAGACTTCACACAGAGCCAGGCTGTAAACAGCAGACCCCTCAATGTCAAAACCAAAGAAGAAGAAGAGAATAAAAAACTGCAGTCAATCGCAAGCAGGAAAGCTATTTGCTGATTAGGGCTAATACTTCATATGAAGATCGATACAAGGTGCTACACATTTCCCAAAATGCCCCCCAAAAAATTTAACTCTTACTTGCGCTGCTCCAAAAGGCTTCACACTCGAGACCTTGAGACAGGTGCAGTTCATATGAACGCATGATACGGACCTTATTCTCACCTGAGTACGTACACCACTAGGAAGAAGATTTTAATCCAGTTTCAAAGAATCAAGTCCTAACAACCTTAATTCCCAAATGCAGAAGCTGCTCCGCTCACAAGCGGGATCAATCTCTCAATTTCAAACCATCTGATTAGTAATTCCAGCCACTTGAGATCAAGCCGGTTTGTAAGAATTTCCCTCACGTGTGCTGTAATTAATTGGACAATTCTATAAATACGACTCCTATGCGAAGTTAACCAGGGGACGTCATCGCTCAAATTACATGCAGAAAAATAATTAAGCTCCCTTCTTCTGAGGACCGGAGAAAGTGTGTGTAGAGAACGTATTTCCGCAGTTTGTCGGTATAAATTGCCAGCGGCCTTTGGCGCCTCATATTGCTGACCAGCCTGGGACAGCTGCCAAACTGAAGGCAGCCCAATCGATCAAAACGACGGCCATGGTTTTCGTGCTCGGCTTACGCAGAAAGCAGAAAGCAGAAACCCCAGTGTAATGTATTACTTATTACAGGGTGGGGGTTACCTTAATTAAGGGAGATTAACGGAAGGGCTGACAGCTCCAGTGGTGTTCTGATGGCCCCAGCGCCGATTGGAGCAGAGCATTGGGGTGAGTAATGGAGTAATGGGGCAGGTGCTGGGTGACGGGGGCTGTGTGAAACTGCTATGCGGCAGGAATGCACTGAGCACCGGGGGGCTGCTGCCAGTAAACATGAATGATGCGGGAGAGTCAGAAACCCCTCTGCAGTACGCTGCATTCACACACGCTGAGAGACCGCTCCAATAGGACTGACACTGCATGAAAAGAGGAGTTTCTCAAAGATATCGGACCTGTTCAATTTGAGTGAAATTTGTTGTGTGTCGGACATGAGCGGTTGTTTCCCGTGTCAACATGTATATTTCCAGAAACTTCTGCACACTCCCACACACCACACTCGGATACTCCTGATTAAGAGAGGTGGAGGGCCATGTCTGGTCATTTATGGCAGGTTTCTGGACAAGAACAACCTCGGTGCACAAGATTATGTCCGTTTCAGACACGCATCCACAAAATGCCAGATACAGTCCATTTTGGGATTTGTGCAGTGTAGTGTCCGCCCCGTAAACCCAGCTTTTCATGAAGTGTGAGCTCTGAGCACTGGGAGAAATGAGCCGGAGGGGAACAGCCGTATCCTCTGGCAACAGCAACGTGTGATAGACAGTGATGCACCCGTTGCCCACGACAAACTAAAATAAAAGAAAATAAAAAAAAGAAAGAGGATGACTGACATTGATGCAAAATAGGCACCAGGGATCTACATGCGAGACTCCCTGAATAATTTCATTCCCCTCCTTAACTATTAAAGTGTGTGTGCCGTTTCAGGCCAGCCCAGACAGACAGACAGACAGACATTATGGGCAGACACTGATGAGGTAACCACATGGCCCTCTCAGCCTTTGTTCCCCACAGGAGTTACGGGGATTCAGTGCCCCATCCAGGTGAAAGAGAGACACAGGACTATAACCCCTTTATGGACAGCACAGAGAGCACGAGGCAGGGCTGCTGTCAATTACATTTCAATTCAGTCTATTCAAGAAATTAACTGGAATCCAACTCATGAAGTGAATGAGCCTAATGTTCTCTGGATGTTTCAGTTCATGACTTGAATTTCAGCTCATTTCCATAAACTGACTGAATTTAAACGGAACTAACTTCAACGGAACAAAACAGTGTACGAGGGACGACAAAGAGATCCAACAATTTATGGATCCATCCAAATAATTGATTACACATAACCTAATCAATACTAATTTGCTTGCAGCAGAGATGTAATTAAGCAACAAATTTTAAATGACAGCTGAGGAGACAGAGGTCTCAGGGGCAGTGATTTGTGCTTGATTGGATACACATTTGTATAAAGTACAGAAGAGTAAACCCCTCTCTTGGATGTCCTGCAAAGTGAAGATATTTCTTTGCCTCAAAAAATGTGTGACTCAAAATGAGTGTCGCGAACGTTTTAACGTGCGCAGAGCAAGTTCTGTCAGGAAACTCTTATCATAGCCGACCATCGTCGGCTAGCAATCAAGCGTCCCATACTCAACCAATCACATGCACACACCTCTAATGGAGAGCCCTTTTTAAGCCAAGAATCGGTTATCTCTGTGCTGCTTGAATGCTGATGCGCTGCTCTTTGTTTGCTTACGGCTTGTGTTAAAAGAAATTTACTGTCACTCTCCACCGCCCCAGCTTCCACCTGCTGTTTGGATCTGCTTTGATACAGGGGGTTTCAGATCATCTCCTGTTTAGCGGGGAGATACCCGTGCTCCGGAGCAGTACTAAAGCAGATCCATTCACCGCCAAGCTAAAATAATTATGCAACACATTAATTCATTAAACATGTAATTTAATGTGTGAGTTGTCCTGACCAACATAAAGCTGCGCCAAAAAATATCCTTTGCAATAAACACACATTGCCCTTGCCCCATAAGCACATAATACATGTGAATGCAGTAGAAATGCCATCTCTACTTTCTCTTTTAAGTATCTCTCATGTTTCTTAGAGTGACCCGAAAAAAACAAAACAAGAGATGACCCCTACTGTTCCGTGCCCTCTCCTTCTCCACATTTTGTCTTGTTGTCTTTCTTTTTCTCTGTCTCCCCTACTCTCTCTCTGGTAGAGACGTTTGGTTCAGGCACTGAAATAACGGCAGTGGCCCTGGGGTGCTTACCTGGGATGTACTGCTTCTTTAATGGCTGTGGCCCTGGGGTGCTTACCTGGGATGTACTGCTTCTTTAATGGCTGTGGCCCTGGGGTGCTTACCTGGGATGTACTGCTTCTTTAATGGCTGTGGCCCTGGGGTGCTTACCTGGGATGTACTGCTTCTTGCTGATCTGAACAGACTGTCTGGGAAGGGCTTGGAAATTCTGCAAATAAAAATTTGATTAAATGTTAATGAATCAACAAAGAGTTGGGACACATTTGTCCCTCCAAAAATGCACATGACATTCAAGCTGAGAGCATTCTCGTCGAGAGCACAGATTAGAAACATTGTCCGAACTGAAAAAAGGATAAAATTGTCTGGATAAAAGACAAAGCATGATGACACAGTTCACATTGTGCCAAATGGCTATGCGCTATTCATAAAGCTAACGGCACATCTTACAGACGCTTCCAAATGCCAGCTTGCATAGCCTGGGTGTTACAGCACTATGACTCTGCATTTTGTCTACTGAATCTTAAATCGCTTTTCAATTTTTGGCCAGTTCCCTCAGAGGGACATTATACCACTTTCCAAGACATGAGTTACTCTCTGAGGATCCTGGGTAGCTGTGATAGTTAACAGCAGCAAATTTAAAGTTGTAGCCTAATTCTCTTCAGGAAAGTGAAAATGTGTGGCTCTGTGGAGGACTGTGCATGGACCGTGATGCACCATACAGAGTGGCTGTGATTTTCCTTCTGGTGAAAGAGGGACGTCTGCCAAACCTTCAAAGCTCCTCATTACAGGTACATACGCAGGGGCTGTGAGCGCAGGCTGGGAGTAAGGGCTTTGGGGCCTAAACTTTCACGCCCCTGCCGCCCTCGCACCCCCAACTCCAGCTGAGCGTGCACGTCAAATGGTGAACGGATGTGGAGCTTGGGTCGCTGCCATCTTATTTTCCCCCACTGTAACATGTCAGCGCAGATGAGCTGAAGAAGAGAAGCTCCTGTTTGCCTTTGGGGAGGGAGGGGGAGGGGGAGGAGGGTGTAGACTGCTGTATTATACAGCAGCCAATCCACCTGCTCACTGGGGGAGACTCCACCCCTCCCATCCTCTCTTGAAAGCAGGTACTTTCATACAAACATTTGCTGAAGAATTCAATTACTAATCCTGGCAACAACAAAAAAGTAAACCCGAAGATTTTTAATGTTCCGTCAAATTAAGCTGCTTCTCCAGTCAAAGCCCTATGAAGAGACGAGGTGATATCTGCATCATCATCATCATCATCATCACTACGTGGTTGAAAAGACCAGGTGATTTGAAACGCTGGGTTACCACCTCTGCTGGTGGGGGACAGTGATTCTGCGGAAGCTCTGCAGCAGTAGTCGGGGTCAGGGGGACAAAGTTGATCATATTTCACCCCTTGCATCACTAGGTGAACCGGGGTAATAAAACAAAGAAGGGGTGTTGGTGTCGTCACTGTAGAACACTCTATGGTTACCACCTTCAGACAGAAACCAGAGAGGAGCTCCACCAATCACAAGCAACTTTGGTGACAACACAAGTCGAACAACACTGGCAGTGATTGGTGGAGGCAGCAGGGTAAGATGACATCACTTCTGTCGCATGCCTATTTTATTATCCGTGAGATTAAATCTGCAGTCCTGGCTGCCGCTACTTGGTTGTCTCCGGGAATTTGTGACACCACAGAAAAGGGCCTTCTGGTGCAGCAGCTCATCGTTATAAACGGACCACACCCTGACCTTAGACAAGGAGCAGGCGCTGAGCACAATATTCAGCCTAATTTTATAATGCACCGGCACGACTCTAACCGAAGCAGACATGGCCCAAAGACAACATTATTCACCCGCAAGAGATGGCCGTGGCATGCTGTGACCCCTCAGGACCTGTCCCATTAGTGCTGTATTGAGTTTTCTGAGGAAGTGCTTTTAATAACCTCTGTTCTATGTGTAGCACCCCCCCCCCCCCCCGGCCTGCCCACCAGCCACCGTACAGACCCAACACACCCCACATTACTTTCCTCAGGAATATCAAACGTAACTCCGGTTAGAGAGCAAAAAATTACATATTGATGCAGGAAAGTTTAGCTTTTTTTTTGCCCTCTGTTTTTCTTGCATACCTAACCCCCATCGATCAGCAGGGAGGAGGTCAGAGCTACGCGCCTGTCTTTACAGCCTTCTCACTGCGTTTGGAGCCTCTCAGCTATTTTTAGAGCTCCTCATCTTCGATCCTCCCTCCTATGCGTCCCAGACACCGAGGACGCGTGTCAATAAAGCGTTCCTCAATGCCGTGCTTCACCGCCCCGCCTGTCACTTACGGTAACCGCTGTAACTCCGCCCACCAGGCTTCTGGGAAACGCTGGAGGCGGAGGGTAAAGAGACACGCTCTGCTTGGGCAGCGCGCTCTCTCTCTCTATCTGCGAGGAATATTCTCTGCAAGATGAGCTGACACGGCCCTTCTCTCCCGCCCTTCTGACACGGGGGGCGGGGATTGGGGGCGTGTGCATATCTTAATTTTCTGGCAAGGCGTGCTGTCAGGCTCATTTTCTGGCCTCTCTAATTTGGAGTGCACGTCTCTCTGCACGTACGACGCTGATCAATTATTCACGTGGCCTGTGCGATGGCGAGACGGCCGTGCAGCAGGGGTTCAAAGGGGTGCGAGTTTGTGACACACACACACAGAGCAAGTGCATGCACGCAGGTACACACCAAGATATGACACACACAAATACACACACGCAGACATGCTGCCACAAACACACACACCTTCAGTTACATTAGGCTGAGATACAGGATTTAGAAGAGGCCCAACATCTCTCCCATTTTGTTGGTCTGGGAGGAGATTCACATGCTAATTACCCTGCATGGACCAAGATTCAGCACAACACACTGTAATTTAAATGTATGGCCTGGAGTTACATACTGTGTAAAGCGCTGACTTTCCAAAAGTCAAAATGTGCTTAAATGTACCCAGACTGTGGCAAAACACAGAATTTTAGAAACTCAAACAAGAGGTTCTAATGCCCTCCCCTGGTGCAGAAGTGTGATTTCACCTGCTGTGCAGTGATTCATGGTGTCAGATCTGCCTGATCAGCTTTCCCATCATGCTCTCTGCCTCTCTTACAGCGGAACGGTTCACACTAAAAGCTTTCCCCACACCAGGGAGTAATCTGACCAACCTGCAGCTTCCGCAGCTATAGATCACATTCACACACACACAAGAACACACATGCACACACACACAAAAACAAAGAAACTAACACACACACACACACACACACACAGTGTAGAGACAGTGCTGGGGCAGAGAGGAAGCTGTGCCAGGGTAACAGAAGGCTGGGCTCTGCCCCAACAGGCCGCTCTCCTGCCCCACTCCCTCTCCTGCTGCTACAGAGAAAGGCAGGGTAAATATAGTAGCAGAGGCTCCTGCCCCACCCCTCATTACCCATCACCCCCCCCATCCCTAACCCCCTCACCTCTCACCCCTCAAAAGCCTGGGAGGATGTGGGTTCAAATCCCAGGTGGAACCCTGTTGTCTGTTCTGCCCTTAATCAAAGACAATGTGTCACATCTGTTCTCTGATGAAAGGCTAGTAAAAATGTTTCACAGTTCTGTGGGGAAGTGAATCCGCACGTCGCCCAAAAATGGAAGACATCTGCGGGAGCAGGCGCTGTGACACGCAGTCATGGGGTTAAGGCTGGCTCACGCGGCCACGCACAGACACATATGCGCAGACACAGACAGACAGGCAGGCAGACAGACACACAGGCACATATGCACAGACACAGACAGACAGTCACACAGACACATATGTACAGACAGGCAGACAGACACATATGCACAGACAGACAGGCAGACAGATACACAGGCAGGCAGTCAGACAGACACATGCACTGGAGCCCCCGTTGTGGGAGGAAACCCAGATCTCACAGAGGGGTTGGGAGGAGGAGAATTAGGCCAATTCATCCAACAACTTCCGTCTGGCCCCCTTCCCTTCCCCAGTTTCTCTCTCCCTCTCCTTCTCAGCAGTTCACTTCCTAATGACCCACATACAGGGCTGGAAAGCGTGTTGTGCTCAATGGGCCCAGCCAATCACACAACAGAACACCAATGACCTGTCACCCGGAGGTGTAGGGTTGTGTGTTTTTACCCAAGGGGATGACAACGCTAAGGATGGCAGTAGGCTCAGAGGCAGGGCCGGGGGCGGGGACACTTAGAAGCTGGCGCACTAAACCGTACAGAAGGGCAGGGGGACCTGTGATGCCTCTTGTCAGCTCGCATCGAACCGAGGACCGCCAAACCACGCCCCCCTCAAACCCAGAGGTCGGATTAAACTGCGCCATTTTGACACAGTTGCATCGCCAGCTGTGGGGAAGCCAGCGAGCGCTCGGCACTGCGGGGGCTCTCAGGTCGATGCTGACAGCAGCAAATCAGCAAGAACACACATCACTGATCTTCAGATACAGCAACACTTCTGTGTCAGATGTTTTTTGGCAGTGAATGAATCAGAATTACCCGCTTCTTAGTGAGGAGTAAGAGACTCGCTAAGGGACAGAGCCCAGACGTCAGGGGTGTGAAAAATTGGGATGTTTAATTTTAAAATGGGTCAGCAGCTACGCAGCGCTGTATAAATCACTTTTTATAAAAGAAAACACACAGCGATTCGTCTCCATTTAGGCCTCATGCATTAACTATCAAATGCAAAAAATTACATGCAAAGGAATTCCTAAGCAGGCTGAGTGTGACGGATGAAGCTCTGTTCTCTAGAAGAGAAGACTGTCAGGCGTCTGGCCACGAGCCACAACACAGAGACCGACACACTGCGGATAAAAATAACAGAGGCTCACGCTGGACATGTGATGCCCGGGGGCCCGGTGCATTATGGGAAAGAGGCTGAATCTGAGGAGAAGGTGCCGTTCATCACGTCATCGGATCGGGCTTCTGCAGTTCATTTCAAAGCTCGGAATGATGGGACTTTAATTAGAATAACTCATTCCCACACTCTCTTCCCGCTCTGCTTTCATTTCCTCCACGTCCGGATCCTAAGACCTTTGTCAAGACATTACGCGAACAATGTAGCAGTCCATCTTTTAAGAGTGGGCACACTTGAGAGCATTTAGTTGATAGCAGTCACCTTGAAATGAAATGGTCCAGTTGCACTCATTGTTCTCATTGTTGAAGTTGGAGCTTTAATTAGATCGAAGGGAGAGCACCACAGAGCACGTCACAGGGAAGCCCACATCTGTGAGACTGACGAGCCCCTGGGCCCCACCCCCAGAGGTGTTAGGGCGTGGCTGCCTCTCCTCTTGGCTTTTTACATTACTACCGTTTAGCAGACCCTCCCAGTCAGTGACTTACGGTGCAAACACAAGCGCAAAGATCAGGGACTGAAGTGGTCTCTCAAGAGGGAGTAGAGTACAATGCAAGAAGTGCAGACTCGATTTGTCAACTACCCTGCTGAACATTGAACAAAGTTATACAAACAAGAATCAAACTGCCCTATTGAACATCAAACTAAGTTATACAAACAAGAATCAAACGAGCCAATTGAACATTAAAGCAGGTTTTAATGCTCACTAGTCTCTGGAGTAGGCCTCTTCTCACTGCTCTGGTCAGTGTTCATGTGTTTGAGTCCTGGTTTGTGTGATATAGTTTTGCTCATTTGAGATATAAGGCCCAGAAGTCTGCCTTCTTCAGTCCATACCTACTTGTTTTCCACACCGTTGTGCTTCCGTTTGACAGTTTCTTTGTTTTCTTTCTGCCAATTAATCTCGACTACGTCTGTTTTTCCAGACATTTCTTTATATACCGCCCCTCAAGTGGGAATGGTCAATTGTATTTGCAACTCCTGTGAAAATCCAGAAAGGCAGAGAGAAGCACACGCTCCCACACATGCTACTGCACATTGGCTGCTGCTTCTGTTGATCACGCACAGTAAAGGCTGGAGGAGTGTGCTTCATGTGCAGTACGCAGTCAGACTGCAGGCCTCTGGTCGACCAGAAGGGGTCACTAGAGTGTAATAAATTCCTCTCTGCAGTTATACACCATTCTCTGATGCAACAGGTGGTCCTGGCATAGTCTGGATTCCACACTAGCCGGTGGGGCCCATCCACACTCTGAACAGTGTGTTCCAGCAGCCCTGCAAGGGCTCTCAGATCTGGAGTGTCTGTTTCCTTCCTTCTGCCCGTGTATATGGTGTATATTTTCCCTGTTTGACCATGAAGCAGATGGACCTCGTAAAGACTGATGGCTTTATTTCTTCAAGTTCAAATGCCTGAGAGGAGCCTGATGAATCAGACACTGACGGGTACAGGGGGACAGAGACAAGTTTAGGACGGAAGCTCAAGGTACCTCATTTTAAAATGCGCTCTCAATTTTAACCAGCCTTCAGATAGTCCACAACCTTGAATTCACCAGAACAGCCAATGAGCTCCTCCCTGGACACCTGTCACTCTTGTCCCCCCCCTCTTTCTGAGAAAAAAACTTAAACCAGGTCGAACGGGGGTCATCAGAGGAGCAGTGTGGCGATCCATACGGTCCCACATAATGAGGACAGAGGCACGGATCTCTGCTGCTCCAATGCTCTCCAACCACTCTCAACAAACCCAAGAGTAAGAAGGGAGAAGAGAGGAGAGAGGGAGGAGGAGAAAAGGCCTGACCTTTGCAGATCCAGAGCTTATATTTTATAGGCACCGTTTATTTATACTTCATTTATAGTTGTTCATTGTTGGTTAGTTTTATAACCTGTGAAAACTGGCAACAAAAGAATAAATAATCAATAGGAAGAGATGTAGAGGAGAGGACAGAGAGGAAAAAAGAACTGTATGTCTGTATGTGTGTGCAGGTGTGTCTGTGTGTGCAGATGTGTCTGTGCGTGTCTGTATGTGCGTGTGCATGTGTGCGACTGTACGTGTGTGCATGTGTGCATGTGTGTGTGTGTGTGTTTGTGTGTGCAGGTGGCCAGGCACAGGAAAGCAGTGGAGTGACAGCTGAGAGGCCGCTGGGACAACTGCATCACCCAATCCGGGCAGGAAGATGGATAGAGCCGGACGCAATCGCAACAGAAACACTTTGGTCAGCTCTCCGCCCCGTATGCTGACAGACACAATATGTCCAGATCAGCAAATCAATACCGATCCATCTTTAATGTAATGACCCGGAAGCCACGCCCACCAGTGTGCAGCGTCACAGCCCTACAGAGCCCCATGGGCGGGACCAGTGGTCAGAGGACCGTCTGAATGCGCTCATTTCACAGAGCAGCTGATGCTGTAGCTGTACAGGCCACAGGAGACAGCTGGGAATCAAGCAGGGCTGCAGAACGTAGAGGCTCCCTGTGTGCTGGGAGCACACTGTCTTAACAAGTGTTTTAGTCTTGTACTGAGACTTAAATCTTATTTCTTCTCTAAAATGTAAAATATGAGCTTGTTTTAAGTTATGTTTTGTTTGACAAGTGAAATTATCTTACCCCACTGGCAAATCTTGAAAACAGTAAGACAATCTCACCCCATTGACAATGTTTGTGTCTTAACAGAAATAAGATTCTAAAGTCTAAATATAAGATTAAAATGCTTGTTAAGATTGACTTATTTTTTGGTTTTGTAGTGCATACAGAATGATGGGACTGGCCACCCTTACACAGGGGCCTGTCCTTAAACACAATAAAGCTGCTTCTCTGTCAGCCAGCCAGACTTATTTTTAGCACTGACATTGACCCAGTATAGCTCTACATTTTCACTGAGGCGTTTAGAAGACACTCTTACCCACAGACACATTTGCATCTTACCTTTTTACATGAAATCTATTCATCCAGCTGGACATTTACAGTTCAGAGTAAGTACACTGCTTAAGGGTACAATGGCAGTGCCCCACCTGGAATTGAACCTGAAACCATTCGGTTACAATTGCAGTTCCCTGATCATTATAGTGCACTTTCATCCACAGCACTGCATGCCTCTCCTACCAGTACTCCCAATGCATGCCATTAATGAGTCCTGTCACCTAACCATGCACCAGAGCACATTTGAAACATCAATTTGCACTGTTGGATATCCAGCCATTTTAGCTGTTTATAAAGGATTGCAGGATTACTTTCCTGGTGGGACAAAAAAATCCCAGATGGGATCTGAAGCAGCAACTTTTACTGTTCACTTCTCTGCAGCCAACGGCATGCCCGTCCCACACCTCTTGCCCTCCCAACCTCCACATCATGTTAAACTGTGGTGTCACAGTACAGCTCCACTGCTTTGTGCCTCGTATACTGCCACCTGCTGGCCAGTTTGCGCCAGCACACTCCACACCCAGTACCTTCCGCAGCAACCAACAGTAAATAAATAAATAAATATCAATAAATGTAATGAAAAAAGTAATTCCACAGGCTTATCCCTTTCTCACGGCTCTATATAAATATACCGTCTGAGGGCCTGAAGTGTTGTTCTGCTCAGACGTGCCCAAGGTAAAATGTCAGTAGATCAGTTCCAGAAAAAAATTTGATCAGACTGACAGCAGTCGATGTTACACCGTGCGCGAATGCTGTTAATCCCCTGAAAAACTTTTCATATTTAAAAGCCTGCATTCCTCCAGATAAACATGATCCTTTTGCATAGAATGTGTGTGTGTGTGTTTCTGAACACATACAGTTGTGCTGCTCTAACCACTGCTCCACACTGCTGCTCTGACCACTACTCCTCACTGCTGCTCTGACCACTACTCCTCACTGCTGTTCTAACCACTGCTCCACACTGCTACTCTAACCACTGCTCCACACTGCTACTCTAACCACTGCTCCACACTCCTGCTCTAACCACTGCTCCACACTCCTGCTCTAACCACTGCTCCACACTGCTACTCTAACCACTGCTCCACACTGCTACTCTGATCACCGCTCCCTATAGCTCCTCACACATTCACACCAATTCTCCAGGCAGGATGAACAGAAAGGTGCACATTGTGGAGAGTCTAGACTCTAAATATCTCCAGAAATGATCTCCCTTCATTAAATGCTGTCCAGTATAACCATGACAGAGATGGAAACCACCCCCCCCCCCCCCACCCCACCTCTCAGCCAGCACCGCGGGTGGGGCTCACTCCTGTGGCCCATTGGTTGCCATGCAGGGGTATTCTCTGTGTGGGGGTGGGAGTGTTGGATGAATGGGGTTGTAAAGTATTCTTTCTGGCGCTGATCCAGGTTATTACATGTACATGCTGGTGCGCTGGTGGGGGGGAGGGGCTGTTCATTAGCTCTCACTGCAGGGATGTGTGAGGGAGGAAAAAGAGGATGTGGGGTGGGGAGGTGAAGGGCAGCGGGCAAGACTGACCTCTCTCACACACACGTGCACACAACACACGCTCACACACACGCTCACACACACAACACACGCACAAACGCTCACACACACGCGCACACACACACAACACACGCACAACACACACACACAACACACGCATGCATGCAGACACACACACACACGCACACTTGCTCACACACACACTGCTGTGTGCCACTCCTGCAGAGCAGAAGGGTCACTGTGGCATACATCAGATTGAGCAGATTAATCAGAGATAAAATACAGCCTGGCCATTGTGCACATGTCTGATAACGCATGGGGCTCAGAGACAGCACCGAGAGGACAGGAGGAGAAGGAGGAGGAGGAGGATGAGGATGAGGATGATGAACTAGCAGAAAGAAAAATTGAGAATGGAATGAAGGCGACGCAGAGAAATCCACATTTGCCATAGTTGACAGATGGCCAATAGGATATGGTGTTCTGTTACAGCTCGGCTGGGGGATTGCGGCGTGAAAACTAGCAGCGGCGTCTGCACACATTTGGACGATGTTCACACAGGTCCGTTCTCTCCAGAAGAATGGAGGACGGTGCAGTGATGACACAGGCCTACTGCAGGCTGGGAAATAAAGAAAGATGTGGATGAAAAAAAATCTTATTTCTTATATTTTTAAATGATATATTTCTCGTTATTTTCTGAAAAATATAATTTGTGACCATACTGAACACAGCTCAAATTATGTTTAAATATATATTGCTACTCTCTCTGCAGACATATTGCTCCTGTAACAAGAGTTCTCACCCTTTGTGTTGACATGACAACGCATCACTTATTCATCACTCCCATGGTAACATGGTAACATGTTGACATGACAACAGATAGCACGCTGCCCTGCTCTTAAGAAGCAGGAGATGAAAAAGTGTCAGTGGGAGCTGTGATCCACAGCTGTCCCTTTAATCCACACAGGTACGTACAGCAGCAGAACCCTGTCTGTAATGGCACCCAACCCCCGTCACTGCATGGCGGGGAAGCGGCATCTCTGATCTCTGCGCATTAAAAATGAAAACCGTTTTATTTATGCCTTAGCGCCCTGCGACATCACATATTCATCAATCTCTATAGCGCAGCGCGCCGAATTGTGAGCTCAGCACAGGTTTGGTAGACACCTGTTGGATCGCTCAGGAGAAAACGCGGCGGTTTCATTACTCGTGATAATGGCAGTTTGACACCTCTCAGCAAGTCGGTCGATCAATCCCCGCGATTCCTGCCGAGGCGCATTTTTTTAAAGCGCAATTAAACAAGACACAATTAAATCTGAGAGCAGAGCAAACACAAGGCAATCTTCATGGCTGCGTGCCCTGGCCCCTCCCCCTGCTCCTAGTAAGGACTTCTTACAATGGCACAGTTCACACACTAACGGTGACCTGTGAGACCAAAATAGAAGCAGGAGTCCCACCCTTTTAACCCATTCATCCCACCCAGCCATTTCTCATTTGCTTTGCTTGATTGACAAGGTTGGCAATTATCTGAATGATGCCTTACCCCATTGGCAGGTAATTCTCTTTCCCTTAATGGCGTCCCATGCTGTAACGTTCTGTTCCTTCTCATCACGCTAAAACATTTAAATAATAGAGTGGTTCAATTTGGCACAATCAACGTTATAATTACAATGACGGCTGTTTTAACTTGAAGGGGAAAAATGTTCTTGCATAGGATATTGTGCGGGCTTTGATGGCGAAGCAAGAGGAAAGCTCGCGGATTAATCTAGAAGATCAGGCGCATTTTTAAGAGAAAAGTAAACTGTGCAGCATCTTTGCAGATGACCTGATCTTTACATCATCAGCCCGCTCCGGTTATGGGCCCAGAGATCTTTACATCATCAGCCCGCTCCGGTTATGACCTGATCTTTATATCATCAGCCCGCTCCGGTTATGGGCCCAGAGATCTTTACATCATCAGCCCGCTCCGGTTATGACCTGATCTTTATATCATCAGCCCGCTCCGGTTATGGGCCCAGAGATCTTTACATCATCAGCCCGCTCCGGTTATGGGCCCAGAGATCTTTACATCATCAGCCCGCTCCGGTTATGGGCCCAGAGATCTTTACATCATCAGCCCGCTCCGGTTATGGGCCCAGAGATCTTTACATCATCAGCCTGCTCCGGTTATGGGCCCAGAGATCTTTACATCATCAGCCCGCTCCGGTTATGGGCACAGAGAACAAAGCATAAATCTGCCAGTAAATGGTCAGCATATGTGCGAGTGATGCAGTTTTACAGAAAAAAGGGCAGTGGCCTCCTCTGCAGGTCGTCACTGTCACACACACGCAGAGCATGCGTGTGGCCTCCTCGATCTGCAGGTCATCACTGTCACACACACGCAGAGCACACGTGACAGAGCTGACAGGGTACTCATGATGAGCACTGAGAAAAATCCCCCGCCACTGGCCCAAACGGAGAGACAGACTGGACACAGTCAGATGCCGGGGTTGTGATTGACAGGTATGACAGCCCCACAAAGCGGTCGGGCCAGCCACCGTGTGGCGTGCCCCTGGGGTACAGCCGAGAGCACTGACGTGTGACCCCTGGGGACCCTGGATCAGAGGGTCATAGGTTTGAATCCCCAGTGTGAGAGATATTTCTGCTTTACGCAGAGGGACTCTCAGTACATTCAAGTTTTTGCCCACTTGAAATGGCACTAACACACGGACACCGAGTCATGCATCTGTCATATATCCTTCACCTCATCACAACACAGTAGAGCAGGGCAGGGTGGAGGGACAAAAAGGAGGGGAAAAAAGGGAGAAAAAAAAGGGACTTGATTTTCTCTGAAAGGGAGCAACAAAGAAAGGGTGAGACCGAGGACAAAAACACTGCCAGCCAGCCCAGAGGCCTACTGAACGGATCAGGACTGGAAGCAGTAAGCAGGCCTCAAATGCTCCTGGATCCAGAGATATTAAACAAGCAGAATACTCAGGATCTGATAACCCTGGGCAAACCCAGCCTCACAGGAGTAAAGGACAGGCATTCAAATAGCTTATGAGCGTCACAAGCTTTTAGTTTACAAGCGTCACAAGCTTTTAGGTTACGAGCGTCACAAGCTTTTAGCTTACGAGCGTCACAAGCTTTTAGCTTACGGGCGTCACAAGCTTTTAGCTTACGAGCGTCACAAGCTTTTAGCGTACGAGCGTCACAAGCTTTTAGCCTACGAGCGTCACAAGCTTTTAGCTACGAGCGTCACAAGCTTTTAGCTTACGAGCGTCACAAGCTTTTAGCTTACGAGCGTCACAAGCTTTTTAGCTTACGAGCGTCACAAGCTTTTAGCTTACGAGCGTCACAAGCTTTTAGCTTACGAGCGTCACAAGCTTTTAGCTTACGAGCGTCACAAGCTTTTAGATTATGAGCGTCACAAGCTTTTAGATTATGAGCGTCACAAGCTTTTAGCTTACGAGCGTCACAAGCTTTTTAGCTTACGAGCGTCACAAGCTTTTTAGCTTACAAGCGTCACAAGCTTTTTAGCTTACGAGCGTCACAAGCTTAATTTTTATGTATAACTGATCTTTCTCCTCAGTACTTACACTCGACAGATGAACGTATATATTTTTTGGATTTTAAGAACTTGCCCACCCGAAAGTGTCAAATCTCACAGCCATGAGCAAGACAGTTGCTTGTTCCAGTATTCAGCTGTATAAAAGTCAAATATGGCACACGCAGACAAACCATACTAAAGGTTTTAGGCACTTTAAGTAAGATGAAGAGCAACAAGAGCAGTCACCTTACAATGGTGACCCATGCTACCGTTTGTGAGGCAGGAGGGAGGCAGGTCTGTTGCACTGCTCACATAGAAAGGGAATAGCCTGTTTCTGTGCTCCCAGTAATGCTCATCTGACTTCAGAATTTAGATCAAAATTATTACCTTTTTCCTGATCTGTACAGGGCTATCAATTTGGTGTACTTGCTGAAAACTATAAGAACCCATTAAACATGGCTACAGGGGACACTGCACACAAATAATGGTACTAGTACTAATATTATTACCATCATTAATGCTTGTTACCATTGTTGTTGTTATTATAATTTTAATTAAAACGTTTCTGTTAACCGTCTTCCTTGGGAAGTCATATTATACCAAGTACACACCTTAAAAAACTGAAAGAAAGCATACGGTGGAGAGAAAATTAAAGATGGGCAGAATATGAATAAATGCTAACTGGACAGGCTCAATGGGGTGATTTTAGGAGGTTTTCTTTGATTTACATGGTATTATATTTGCTTTCATCAGCATCCTCCTTAAAACTCCCATTAGCATGATGATTCACCTGCTGCTGTGTATTCCTTGCTCTCAGGGATGTTATAGATACAGAAGAGGCCTAAAGTGGGTCCGTGAAAACACAAACAAACCCAACTAAGCGTTTTTGTGCTCTGATTGTTGTTGTTGTTTCTGTTGTCGGACTAATTAAATCATGAATATTCTTTACAAATGCAAACCAAGGCCAGTTCCCCCTCAGCAGAGGGCTCCTTAAGGCTGATAGGCTATGCATGAAGAACGGCCACACCTCACCACCGTACAGCAGCCATTATAAATCCCACAGTGGGCGGATCTACAATAAACTGTCAATCATTGACTTGTTTGAACAAATCAAATGGTTTTACTCTCCGCAGCAAAACGCAATGATTGGTTCAGTGAGTGACAGATATCCTGTTGCTCTATCTTGGCGATCTTAGCGCTTTGTCTAAACACATGGCGTAAAGTGCATTTAGGGCATGTCCAAGTCCACTGTTGATAGTTTGACGGCATGTTTTTTTTAGCACTAAGCACGGCGCAATGTGCAAATGGGCTGAACCGAGTCTCTTCATTAACTATAGCTTTGTCTTGGACGTGACATGCAATAAACCAATCAAAATGTCATATCCCATTCCCTTTTTAAAGCCTCCTTTCCCACCTTGGCGGATTGCTTATATGATGGCGAAACAGACATGCTCGTGTGTGTTTAGTGCAATTAAGGAATAGGCTATATCAGGGGTGTCAAACTCATTTTCACCCCGGGCCAAATTAGCATTATGGTTGCCCTCAAAGAGCCAGTTGTAACTCTAAGACTATAAATATAACCAAACTTGGGATTTTCGCGGACCTCGATTATAATTGTTGACGGGGGGGTGCAATCAATAATTTTTGTTGACGGAGGGGGGGGGTGCAATCGCCTTTATTTTTTATTTTTATACAAACTTCGTTTTACGTTTACGTTTTATTTAACGTATGTACCGCGGGTGTGCGTCCGCTTCTGCGTTTGTCTGTTATATCGTAAAACTAAATACCCGTTAACCAGCCACGTAGATACACGCGTCAGATACTTAAGAGGAGGGGATGCTTGCGGGTCTTGACGCGCCAAGGCACTAGCAGAGCATTCTGGGATTTGTAGTATTAGCGGTGCATGCGTTACCGGCGGGCCAACTCAAATTGAAATTTGATATTATCTCGCGGGCCAAATATAATGGGCCAGAGTTTGACACCCCTGGGCTATATGGATCAATAGGTGGATAATACACTGCCTGGACAAAAAAGAAATCGCACTCTAATATTTTGTTGGACCGCCTTTAGCTTTCATTACGGTGCACACTCGTCGTGGGATTGTTTCGACAGCCTCATGCAACGTCACAACATTTATTTCCATCCAGAGTTGCATTCATTTTTGGCTGAGATAATGTATTGATGTCGAACCACTCCGTAAAGTCTTCTCCAGCACATCCCAAAGACTTTCAATGAGGTTAAGGTCAGGACTCTGGTGGCCAATTCATGTGTGAAAATGATTCCTCATGCTCCCTGAACCACTCCATCACAATTTGAGCCTGATGAATCTTGGTATTGTCATCCTGGAATATGCCCATTGATGGGATAACCTGGTCATTCAGTACATTCAGGTACTCAGCTGACTTCATTTTATTGCTGAATAACGTTGCTGAGCCTAAACCTGACTAAACCTGAAGCAACCCCAGATCATAACACTGCCTCCAGAGGCTTGTACAATGGACACTATGCATGACGGGTGCAACGGCAACTTTTCTTTTGGCCAGGCAGTGCATGATCAATATTATTTGGACTAACCATTATTAGTTATTTTACAAAATATATGCGGTTAACAGCTGTGAATAAGCTACCAATGGCTTCAGTCTCACCTTAGAAAACGCCAAATTAGCCTGCTTATTTAACAAATTTCATTTGATTATGCAATGAAACATTGTCAAGCATCAATTCCATGAGGCTGTTCTCATGGAGCTCTCGAAGTTCAAGCTTCATCCGAAGTTCATTACCTGCATTCTAATATTGATTAATAACATAAATACCGTTATTTTGCCTTAATGATGACACTAAATACAATAAAGCTGTCAGGTTGGCAACCCAGAAGTCCACGCATATTTCCCTTGTTTTATAATGTCCTGCTTATGGAAATGTGACCAACGTGTTTTACTAGCAGCTTAATGCTTTAAAAACAGGTCCAATTGCCCAGGAAGACCGTGAAAAGTGCAATTTAAAGCAGGTGAAACAGACCTGCGCCTGCATGCACAAAGTTAAAGCGCACAATTAATTGTGAATTAATTGTTCTCTTTAAAATCGTTTTGTTTAGTTATGGTATAATGGGCGAAATCAGCTGGGGTTTAATAAGCTGAGAGTATGGAAGCCTGGTCACTGTAATTTTGAAAATATGAAGAACAAAGAATAAGGCTAAAATTCAGTTAACATAGTGAAATGTATCTCCGTTTGGTAACCGTAGGCTATCAAAAAAACCTTATGTGCAGGGAATCCCGGGGACTGTAGCCTAGGCTATTTGAAAAACAATAAATGCAATATTCACTGGACAAGGTTTTGAGCTTTTTTTCAGTCAAAACCATTCTATTTACTGACAGGCTGTAGACCTAGATGAACAGAGCTGTATTGTAATGATATCTGAAGCGCAGTTTCATAACTCAAATGTCCATCTATTGCAGTGCGCAAATTTTCCATTGCATGACAATTCACACATTAGGTGTAAATGACAATTCACACATTAGGCTTGATATAGGTGTCATCAGCTCCTTTTTAATGGATAGCCATTGTCCCGTAACAGAAGATTGTCCCCGCAGAAAATTACAGGAATTATTGTCAAATATAGGCAAAGTCATAGCTTGATCCAGGACAATTGCGAATAGTCTAATGTAACCTTACACGTACCATCGCACATCGCCTGGATGTTGATGGAGTGGGCTGAAAGCATTTAATGTGGCATTTCCCTTCACTGAGGGACAGGTATGTGGTCTTTGACCTATGCACCCTTTTATTATTATGCATTTTTTGATATAGCCTACACAATAATATTTCACATTGTAATCTTGATATTTTTAGTCATGCTTGTGCGCGTCTCTGTGTGTAACAGATAGGAGGGTGTACACGCGTTGTGCACACGCCTATGTAGACGCACTTATATGCGACATTAAAATAACATGTAAACAACTGCGACATGACTTTAGACCAAGTTTTTGGTGGTCTTATAGCTCAGAACATTTAGCAGACCCTGTGGTTCTCCAGGGCCAGGGTTGCAGACCCCTGTTTTGTAAGCTAGTAAAATGTTTAAAAACACTTTTGCAGATCACCCTGATAATTCTCAATAAAACATCTTCGCTCGGGTTGCAAAATTCCGGTCACTTCCGAACCAGTGTGACGTAGTCACTTGAGTACTCTATGGAAGAATGCACAGTGCAGGGTTGAAATTCAACTGAATTTGCATTAAATTGGGTTGTTTTAACCAAAGCATGTTGCTTTAATTTAAATTAAACTTAAATTCAATTTCCATGTTATAGGCTAACTTTTGCAACAACAAAAAAATTGGTCAAAATTCCCATGGTAAATTTATAGAAAGTTTCCAGAAATTTACCAAAAATCTTCCGCCTCTTTGCAACCCTAATCTTCGCTAACCAAATATGTACAATCATATGACAGAAAATAGCAGTTTCTGTGTAAAATTGTCTGTAATCTGCAGGATCTTTACTGATGCTTGAAGAGTCAATGTATATGACCAAGATGTGCAATGCAAAAGGCTGCTTCAATTTACCCGTGTGCTGTTCTTAAATGGGGGCGCCTAGGGGCACAGCAGCAGGTTCTTTATTCCCGTATCGAGCCTCTCCTTCCGTTAGGGGGTACCCCAAGGGCAGTGCTCGATGCCAGCTCGCTTTCATTTTTGCTTTGTCGATAAATCTTTACACATTTTTCATAATGAATTCCCATAAGCCACCTTGACAGAGACAATAAGCACCTGCTTGCATAATAAACATTTTGTTTATTGTCCACCATTATATATTTTCTCAGAAAATACCGTGATTCACTCAACTGAACATTTTCTACCCAGTTTACACAGCTCAACCCATTTATACTATTTATGCTAAGAAAGCTTTTACCACAGCAATGGTGATAAAGAACCTCACACTGGAGGGTGCTAAAATTTAAGTGCTAAACAGACACTAATACATAGTTATTGTATGATTCTTATTTAAACATCATATAAAAACTTGCAGCTACTTAACTCAAACGAGCCCAAATCAGCTTTCAACCACAAGCCCAATCAAACCCAGATCAGTGTTTAATCAAAACCTCAATCAAACCCAGCTCAGTACGTAATCAACAGCTCAATCATACCCAGCTCAGAATGCAATCGACAGCTCAATCATACCCAGCTCAGAATGCAATCAACAGTTTAATGAAACCCAGTTCTACATGCAATCAAAATCTCAATCAAACCCAGACCAGTGTTTAATCAACAGCTCAATCAATCCCACAGTGTTTAATAAACAGCGCAATCAATCCCAGAACAGGATTTAATAAACAGCCCAATCAAGACAAAAACAGCACACACAGATTGCCCCCACGATTGGGATTGAGATATATTCTAAATATGCATCATAGACAAGGCTACTAGACAAAACCGAATCTCATCAATGAAAGATTTATATATCAGCCTTATATATAGTATCTTGAGCAGTTATTCTCACCTACATCTGGCTTGAAGAGCTGAAGGTTATGCCGGTTTATGCTTTTGCCTTAAAATGAGCATCCCATTTACACCAAAGAGATTTGGCGCAGAGGTAATGGTGTAATCGGCAATGTAATAACGTTTATTCACAATGAAAAGCAGCTTAGACTGCTGGTTAGAGTTAGGGAGCTAAATGCCCCTGATTTATATGAACAGAGCCTCTCTGGCAGGTGGTACTCAATGTCCTGAAAACATTGCTCTTTTCTACGTGTTAAAACCCAGACCAAAGCACTTTATAATTTGCGGCTGTCTGTTGCCTCGACCGATTCTTGCTTCAGAGCGCCGGCTTCTGTGAGACAATCGATAAAAGTGGGTCCAGAACATTCCAAACTTAAAATTCACTGCTGAATGTCAAGTCATTAAAAATGCACGGACGCTGGTGACAGGAATAGTACGTACGCTACGTTCCCTGGAAAATGCTAAGGGCTGCAATGACATATTCATTACACAATTTGTGACAGCTGATGCTCATCATACTGGGTTTTCCATGGCTTATCTTCTCTCTGAGGACGATTATGCTGCCTGTTCCTGTGGAACCGATTAAAGGCTTCAGTCTTAGAGGTGTGTGTTCAATAAATAAAAAGTGTAAATGCAAGCATTACACTTTTTATTCACAAACTCAGTTTGGGAAGTTAGCTTAAAGCACAACTGAAGTTTGGTAGAACTTTGGGTTGTGTAGTTACCTGGCCATGATATGAGTCCACATGGCGACGAAATATGTGCGTTAGTTGCTCTGTGCTCCCCTGGGGGGATAATCAATAAGAATAGATAATCCCGAATAGGGTATTTGTTGCTCTCCATTCACGTCTATGGGGCAGCTAAAACGGTCTCAAAATGACACTGAGTAAATGGTAAATGGACTGCACTTATATGGCGCCTTTATCCAAAGCGCTTTACAATGGCCTCTCACTCACCCGTTCACACACACATTCACACACCAATGGCGGCAGCTGCCATGCAAGGTGCTAGCCTGCTCATTGGGAGCAATTTGGGGTTCAGTGTCTTGCCCAAGGACACTTCGACATGTGGACAGGAGGAGCCGGGGATCAAACCGCCAACTCTGCGATCAGTAGACGACCTGCTCTACCTCCTGAGCCACAGCCGCCCATTTACCATTTACCATCGTGAGTGATTATGCAGAGAGCCCTATTCTGAATTCATACAGTACAGTATCGTGACAGTACAGGTCAAAGGTAGGGCGGGTATATTATAGAAATACATATCCTCTTAAGAACACGGACAAATTGAGGGGGGTTGCAGTGTCTAACCCCAGCTCTCAGGGTTCTAGAGAGGTCCACTAGACCCGGGCATCCAAATCAGAGCAGAGCTGCTTTCTGTGACGCATCGCATTAACCTGCGTTTTCTCTCGTGGGCGGAAAGACAGGGTAAAACCAAACGCAGAGATGCCCAAGGCTACATTAAAAACCAGAGATGTAAGACTGCAACACAGAGTAACTGGTAGTTCATAAGGCACTGTACTTTAAATATAACTGGCCAGAAAAGCTTCCTTCTGCAGCACAACAATTCTAATTCATCGGAGCCAATACCTAATACATTATTCAAGACCTGCTCCAGAGCGCATGCTGAGCAATCATTTAAAAATGGTGCAATGAGAAAACAGAAGACAGCCGAGTGTACGGCCCCAGGCTTCAGCAGAGGAGCTTTAATAAATAAATAAATAAATAAATAAAAGAAGATGTCTGATCTCCTTCCCCCCGGCTTTGGTTTCACAGCAAAGGGCATCTCCCTCTGTGTGGAGCCTGCTTAAGAGAGGATGGAGAAACTCAGAGACGGAGATAAAGCAGAACGAGGGAGAAATACTCCCTTTGGTCTGCAGTTCTAACAGGCTGTTCTCTTTCCCCTCCTCTCTCTCTCTTGCGCTTTCTTTGTGTGAGATGAAGACTTTGATAATCACCCACTCACTCTGAATGAACTGAGAGATCACATTCCTCTGCGATACTGGGTGAGAAGTACATGTGTACATGCGCACGCGTGTGCCTCTGCGTACAGGCCAGTGGAGGATCGGGGGGATCGGGCAGAGACTGAAATCAGGATATTAAGTGCATTAAGGGCATTTTAGCAGAGGCTTCAGGGGGAACTATCCTGCACAAGTGCACAAGAGCACTTCGTCCCAGCACAAACACACACACATGCTCACACACTCTCTCTCACACACTCACACTCTCACACACACACACACACACACTCACACACACACACATACACACAGCAGTGGGGGGCCTGCCACTATGCAAAACTTTATAAATGCTCAGTACAGTAGCGCCCAGGCCTAAATTCCCACTTTAAAAGCAGGGGCGCAAAGATAACCCCCCCCCCACCGAATCAGTCCATCGATGCACTAAATAATTAACATCAGAATGGCAAAATGGCAATAAAATCAAACGATGACTTGAGACTCTGTCTAAATAAATAAATAAGTGAAAACCTGAATAATGAACATGGAAGGAGGTGAGAAAGTTCTGGGCGCCTGAGGAGTTGAGAGGGATAAGCGGCTTTGGCGGCGCCGGCGGTGGCTAATCTGGGCCTGCTGGACCCTGACAGCAGCACTCAGCAGCCAGAGATGAGATATCGATCACCGTGGAGACGCTCCGGGACAGGTTCTTCTCCAATAAGCGCGAGGAGGGTAATGGCATTTTGCGCAAATCCTTTCCAAAAATAATAATAAAAAGACATAACTCCATTCCCAGTACGCGCATTGTTCGGCTCCACGAGGCCTGGGCCCTCAGACCAATACCAGGCCCTCACATGGAGATTAATCAGAACATGCCCAACGGGGCCGCTCAAGCAGAACTCAAAGTGCCGTATCGATGCGATCGCTACAACAGGTCCGCCATGATGGATCACAGCGATCTCCTGTCATGACATGAGGTTTGGACAACATTTCATTACATTTCGACATTTAGAATTGGCTGTTATCCAGAGCGACTTACACAGATTACATTTTCACATGCAATCCATTTATTGAGATCTGTGCTTTAGAAATTCACTACATCAGTAAATACAATGCATATACAGTATATATACATATATACACGCACATATATGCATATATACACACATACATACAGTACTGTGCAAAAGTCTTAGGCACCCAACATTTTTTATCTAAATTCTTTTTACAAAAAATTATTTATTTTTTGTCTCCTGCATTAGTGTGTCAGTAGAAGAGAGCTCATTTTAGATTTCCAAACTTACATTGAACTATCTTCAGCAAAAAGAAGAACAAGGAGTTCTGCAACAGATGGTATGGCCTCCACAGAGCCCTGATCTCAACATCATCGAGGCTGTCTGGGATTACCTGCAGAACATCTGTGGCTAGTTCTCCAAGATGCTTGGAACAACCTACCAGCTGATTTTCTTATACAACTGCATGACAGTGTACCTACAGTTGTGTTAAAAAAAATAGCAGTACAACATCAGTAACCTGATGAACCACTGTTATTAGTAGTAGTGATATTTCTGCATGGCAAATAATTTACTTGTAGATGTAGTAGTGTAATAGAAAAACAACAGACCCAACTGTCATGACATGCACGCTGCTTGTTCTGAGTAATTGACTCATTCATTGAGTGTTCAAAATAATATCAGTATGGAGCTTAATTAGAGAATTAATTCATTCTCTGAAAAAACAGGTGTCATTAATTGTCCTTTATTAAGGAAGAAGAGAAGCAAATGTTTCACAAATTGTTATAAAATATATTTCCTTCTGAATTGCTAAGTAAAATGGGCCGTTCCAAACATTGTTTGAAAGAACAACGTAATTTGATTAAAAAGTTGATTGGAGAAGGGAAAACGTATAAAAAAGTGCAGCAAATTACAGGATGCTCAGCTAAAAAGATCTCAAATGCTTTAAAATCGCAACAAAACCCGAAACACACGGAAGAAAACAAGCAACTACTGTTAAAACGGATCGAAGAATAGTCAGAATGGCAAAGATTCAGCCAATCATCACCTCCAGAAAGATCTAAAATTACCTGTAAGTGCTGTTACAGTCAGAAGACGTTTGATCGAAGCTAAGCTATCAGCAAGAAGCCTCCCGTAAAGCACCATTGTTGAAAAAACGGCATGTGCAGAATCGGTTAAAATTTGCCATGGAACACATCGATTGGCTCAAAGAGAAATGGCGTAACATTGTGGGGACTGATGAGAGTAAAATTGTTCTTTTTGGGTCTAGTGGTCGTCGACATTACATTAGACGACCCCCGGGTACTGAATTCAAGCCATAGTACACTGTGAAGACAGTGAAGCATGGTGGCACAAAAATCATGGTATGGGGATGTTTTTCATACTACGGTGTTGGGCCTATTTATCATATACCAGGGATCATGGATCAGTTTGAATACATCAAAATACTTGAAGAGATTATGTTGCCGTATGCCGAAGAGGAAATGCCCCTGAAATGAGTGTTTCAACAAGACAACGACCCCAAACACACGAGTAAGCGAGCAACATCTTGGTTCCAGACAAAAAGGATTGAGGTAATGGAGTGGCCAGCTCAATCCCCAGACCTCAACCCCATTGAAAACTTGTGGGGTGACATTAAAAATGCAGTTTCTGAAGCAAAACCCAAAAATTCACAGGAACATTAGTTTCTAAGTGCCAGAAGTTGGTTGACTCGATGCAACGCAGATGCGCAGCAAATGTCAAAAACAATGGTTATGCAACTAAATATTATTTCAGTAATTTAAAGTGAAGTTAAATCTTGAAAAATGTCTTCAGTTTATACAGTAAGTGTTTGAGTTTGAAGAAACAAATGTCGACACTGCAAATTTTTTGAACAGATTAATATTCCTTTTCTTTGCTTTCTGTAAAAGAATAACGCAGACTTGATAAAATTTGTTAATGCTTTGATTTGGAATTGAATGTCTAATGTTTCCACTACATTTGAAATATGGAACTAAAAGCTATTAAAAAATATTTGCACTTTATTCACTTTTTTTAACGCACTGCTATTTATTTGAACACAACTGTACGTATACAGACATACCATATATGTGAAGTTAATCCATATTCATTAGCATCTAAAGAGTTGGAGCGTTTTACATGTCTTGTATCCCTGATCAGTAAAGAGGCTGTTCTGCTGTGGAACCTGTGCTGTCTTTTCTCAGCTGTTCATAACTGATAACACTAATCGCTTGCATCTGTTGCTTCTTAGCAATGTTAGCTCAATTACATCATCTCCCAAAATGGACAAAGAACCTATTCTCTTCACGTTTATCCTTTGTTGCTTGGGAACCAAACAAAACTTTCTTTCTTTCTTTTTTGCTCCCTCGTTAATACTTAAGGTTTATGTTTTTGTTTCTTCTGAGGAGGAAACCGGTCATAAATTTAGCTGTGACTGCCAAGTGTTCCATTGGGGTGGCTTTTTCTGTCTCTCAAATCAGGCATAATATTGATCCCATTGCATTGATTGTGTTAGTGTTACTCCAGGTGATTGATTGTCTGAAGTTTAATTGGCAGACTGTACCCTTCACACTGCACACTACGACTGTAATAGTTTATAGTTCAGGGGGGGGGCAAATTGTTGCTCTGGAGAGCCTCAGGGTCTGATGGCTTTTGTTGCTACTCAACACTTAAGAAACCCAATTAGCCTATACCTGGTGTATTGATTGGGTCTACATTTCCTGTTGATTTTAAGGTGAAAACAAAAACCTGGACTTGGCCTGCCCACTCCTGGTTTATAGGAAATGCACTGTGTAATGTTACACGGTGATTCTTCTGTTAAGAGCCCTACACCAGACACTTTCTGACTGATTGGGTTTTAGAACCCTTTTACAGGGATTGGATTGCATAGGAGCTCTTCAGTAAAATAATCTTTCTTGAGTAATAGCAGGAACCACAAACCCACTGGAGTCCAGTGCCTCAAAATTTTAATGCACACATAATAATTTAAAAAGGACACAAGACCCTAAAATAATGGGTCATTGAAATCTGTTCCCAGTTGTTACATTGAGCAGGTTATTTGTTGTTTCTAGGTTACTACACGTGCAATGTTCACATTCTTTGAACGCGGAAAAGTCACTGCACTCAGTCTTTTTGCAAAGCCCGAATCTGGCTTTTAAGTGCAGTAGTACATACCACTGGATTCTGGGTTTGATTTGAGGGGGCACAGGTTTATGTGGAATTACGTGCTCTATTTACATCTGGACCAGTGGGGAGTTGGATGCTGATTTCATCAGTGTTCCTCCCAGCCTTACAAGACAATCAACTCCTCATCTATAAACAGCATCTTGAACTCCTATCGCTCAAAGCCATACAGGAGCTTCAGAGACTCCTTGAATCAGGTCCATTTAGAGGTCAGTAACACTGATCCAGTTTAATCTGGCTGGTACCAAGGTGAGCACAAGGATAGGCCGATCAAAGAGCCTCCTCAGACCATAGCGCCATGTCTGTCTATATCTTCATAAAAAGTGCGCGTATTTAGTGGGCCAAACTGTCCTGGACACAGCAGAAACTAGGGATGTTCCTAACGACTAATTTCCCTGACGTTGAAACGGAAGTTTAAACTTAGACTAGTCGACTAGTCTAAAAGTAATAAAACACTTAGAAAACAGTCAAAATTTAGCACAATTTAATCTATAAGGTTAAGCATTGTCCGAAAAAATATTGCGTACATTATAAGAGCCATTTGAAACCGTTAATCACATTCTTCAATAACCAAATCGTATTTTAAATGCCGCTGAAATGTGTGGCACTTTGTGCCTTGCATTATGAACATTGCACATTATCCTAGAAAACATGACAACTCACTAAATAAAAGTTAACAAATAACATTTATTGAAAACAATATTCAACGTAACAAAACATTTTTAGGAAACGTGCCTGATTATCACAACGGCATTTTCATTTGGTGAACGCGATCGCATAGCAAATACAGTAAAAAATAATAATCGGTCATCAGAAAAACTACCAATAATAGGCCCACAAAAAAAAAAAAAAAATTAGGCCTACTGATCGACGTGACATTACATTCGTTTTATTGGGGTATTCAACAACGCGATAGGCCTACTTACTCTTTCCACCTCGCTGGCTTAACTTGCAGGGCGAACAGGCTATTAATGCGTTGTTTCTTTCCTTCGTTTTTTTTTTATTTTTTATTTTATCCGGCGTTGTTAACATTCGTAACTGATGCTCGTTTTTTTTAGAAAGCAACATTTGACCAGGAAAACATGACATTTCAGTGCAAATTATGTCAATATGTAATTTAAATGTGTACATTAATAAAATAGTAAGTTTAACCGACTAGTATTTCTGGTGCCGACTAGCGAGGGTAGCAACGTTTAATCGGCTAGTCGACTAAACGCGCACATCCCTAGCAGAAACCTGACCCATATTCCCTTTCTGACAGACTGGAGATTTCACAGCTAATTACACTATAAGTAACATCATTAACCTATAAAAATCACAATGACCAGCAGTTAAAATATAATATGTATATAATATAAAAAAACATGAAACGGATGGACAAAAGCAACTTCGCTAGTAATAACTGGTTAATGATAGATCAGAAAAGCACACAGTCAATGAGAATTCTCAATTTGCAGTGAGTAAGCTTTGCAGAAAAGTATGCTTGCACATAACATAACAGTTACTCAAACTGAAGCTTTGCAGTAAAGTATGCTTGCACATAACATAACAGTTACTCAAACTGAAGCTTTGCAGTAAAGTATGCTTGCACATAACATAACAGTTACTCAAACTGAAGCTTTGCAGTAAAGTATGCTTGCACATAACATAACAGTTACTCAAACTGAAGCTTTGCAGTAAAGTATGCTTGCACATAACATAACAGTTACTCAAACTGAAGCTTTGCAGTAAAGTATGCTTGCACATAACATAACAGTTACTCAAACTGAAGCTTTGCAGTAAAGTATGCTTGCACATAACATAACAGTTACTCAAACTGAAGCTTTGCAGTAAAGTATGCTTGCACATAACATAACAGTTACTCAAACTGAAGCTTTGCAGTAAAGTATGCTTGCACATAACATAACAGTTACTCAAACTGAAGCTTTGCAGTAAAGTATGCTTGCACATAACATAACAGTTACTCAAACTGAAGCTTTGCAGTAAAGTATGCTTGCACATAACATAACAGTTACTCAAACTGAAGCTTTGCAGTAAAGTATGCTTGCACATAACATAACAGTTACTCAAACTGAAGCTTTGCAGTAAAGTATGCTTGCACATAACATAACAGTTACTCAAACTGAAGCTTTGCAGTAAAGTATGCTTGCACATAACATAACAGTTACTCAAACTGAAGCTTTGCAGTAAAGTATGCTTGCACATAACATAACAGTTACTCAAACTGAAGCTTTGCAGTAAAGTATGCTTGCACATAACATAACAGTTACTCAAACTGAAGCTTTGCAGTAAAGTATGCTTGCACATAACATAACAGTTACTCAAACTGAAGCTTTGCAGTAAAGTATGCTTGCACATAACATAACAGTTACTCAAACTGAAGCTTTGCAGTAAAGTATGCTTGCACATAACATAACAGTTACTCAAACTGAAGCTTTGCAGTAAAGTATGCTTGCACATAACATAACAGTTACTCAAACTGAAGCTTTGCAGTAAAGTATGCTTGCACATAACATAACAGTTACTCAAACTGAAGCTTTGCAGTAAAGTATGCTTGCACATAACATAACAGTTACTCAAACTGAAGCTTTGCAGTAAAGTATGCTTGCACATAACATAACAGTTACTCAAACTGAAGCTTCCCGTTTGACAGTCATTTTTGTTTGCTGTGCACTACCCTTTCTGATTAATGAACTAATGGCAGCAATGTTTGGGAAGAAAAGAAAAAGTTTGAATTCATAAGCGAACGTCAGCTAGCACAAGCCCACCCTGGCCTTACTGAATGCACTTCCTTCAAATGACCCCAGAACATGAATGACCATAATGGAATCCTCCCCTGGCCCTTGCTGGAGTACAGTAGGAAAGAGTGAAGCGCTGTGATAATCCCCTATCTATACGGATCCTTTACATTTTTCATATTTCCCACCACGGAATCCAGCACTTAATCTGAGTCTATATAAGGCCCCTGGTCTTTCTCAATCTTAGTATTAGGATTTCAGTGTATTACTCTGGTTACTGTTGAAAATGTTTCACAAGCTGCTTTTTGCAGGGTGAAATAATGTTAAAAGGCAGGCATACATAACAGTGGCTAAGCACGCTCCAGTATGGGGTGGGTAGCTGTCCTGGCTGCCTGCCAGGGGTGGAGATTAAAACTGTCACAGAGGTGAAGTTGTCCTTAGAGAGGACTGCAGGCGGCGTGGGAGGGGACAGGCCGTCACCCTAAGTTTTCTCCAAGAGGAGATAAGATTTCATGAGCCACTATTTAAAAAATAAACATCCAATCGCCGAAAAATAGGAAGGAAGGCAGGAGAGCTCTCAACATGCGCGGTTCAAGATGACCCTTAAAATACGCGATGGGCCGTAAACAATGAGCTGCGGACTGAAAAAGAAGCGGAGGGGAAACATAGGGAAACAGGCAATTTGGCGGACAGCTTTGTCACACCCCCTCAGCCTCGGCGGAACGCTGTGCACTGAACCATGCGACGGCCGGGCGCAGCGGGAGGGAGGAGCGGTCAGCTACGGGGAGCCAGCGGGGGTGCGTCTCTGCAGGCCCCTCTGGGACACATGCACAAACACAGGCACCACTGAGGCCTGTGAGGGCCCGAACCCCAAAACCAACAGCCAACAATCCAGACCCCGACCCCCAAAACCAACAGCCAACGATCCAGACTCCGACCCCCAAAACTAACAGCCAACGATCCAGATCTCGAACCCCAAAACCAACACCCAACAATCCAGACCCCGACCCCCAAAACCAACACCCAACAATCCAGATCCCGAACCCCAAAACCAACACCCAACAATCCAGACCTGACCCCCAAAACCAACACCCAACAATCCAGATCAGCTAAACCCACCGTGGGCATCTAATCTATGAAATAACACACACAACCAACACTGTCTGAGCATCAGATACCAAACCCACAGGCCTCTGTACATCACACACTCACATAATGGTCCACCAACACAGTCCATCTGCCTTTATGGCGATCTGTTGTGATACACCTGATGCAGGCTTTAGTTCCGTTTACATAGAGACATAGGAGGTAGTACTAACAGTCTGTGATGTCAGTATGTGTGCTTTTATGTCTGTGTCTGCATGAGTGTGTGCGTATATGTACATATACGCACACACTCATGCAAACACTCACATATACGCACATACTCATATATGCACACACTCATGCAAACACAGACATATACGCACATACTCATATACGCACACACTCATGCAGACAGACATATACGCACACACTCACATATACGCACACTCATGCAGACACAGACATATACGCACACACTCACATATACGCACACACTCACATATACGCACACACTCACATATACGCACACACTCACATAAACGCACACACTCACATAAACGCACACACTCACATATACGCACACTCACATATACGCACACACTCACATAAACGCACACACATGCAGACACAGACATATACGCACACTCACATATACGCACACACTCACATATACGAACACACTCACGCAGACACAGACATATACGCACACACTGACATATACGCACACACTCACATATACGCACACTCACATATACGCACACACTCATGCAGCCAGACATATACGCACACACTCACATATACGCACACTCACATATACGCACACTTACATATACGCAGATTACGCACACACTCACATATACGCACACACTCATGCAGACACGCACACACTCACATATACGCACACACTCACATATACGCACACACTCATGCAGACAGACATATACGCACACACTCACATATACGCACACACTCACATATACGCACACACTCATGCAGACAGACATATACACACACACTCACATATACGCACACTCACATATACGCACACACTCACATATACGCACACACTCATGCAGACACAGACATATACGCACACACTCACATATACGCACACTCACATATACGCACACACTCATGCAGACACAGACATATACGCACACACTCACATATACGCACACACTCACATATACTCACACTCACATATACGCACACACTCACATATACGCACACACTCACATATACGCACACACTCATGCAGACACAGACATATACGCACACACTCACATATACGCACACACTCATGCAGACAGACATATACGCACACACTCATGCAGCCACAGACATATACGCACACACTCACATATACGCACACACTCACATATACGCACACACTCATGCAGACAGACATATACGCACACACTCACATATACGCACACACTCATGCAGACACAGACATATACGCACACACTCACATATACGCACACACTCATGCAGACAGACATATACGCACACACTCACATATACGCACTCACATATACGCACACGCTCACATATACGCACACACTCATGCACAGACATATACGCACACTCACATATACGCACACACTCACATATACGCACACACTCATGCAGACAGACATATACGCACACACTCACATATACGCACACACTCATGCAGACAGACATATATGCACACACTCACATATACGCACACGCTCATGCAGACAGACAAATACGCACACACTCACATATACGCACACACTCATGCAGACAGACATATACGCACACACTCACATATACGCACACACTCATGCAGACAGACATATACGCACACACTCATGCAGCCACAGACATATACGCACACACTCACATATATGCACACACTCACATATACGCACACACTCACATATACTCACACTCACATATACGCACACTCACATATACGCACACACTCACATATACGCACACACTCACATATACGCACACACTCATGCAGACACAGACATATACGCACACACTCACATATACGCACACACTCATGCAGACAGACATATACGCACACGCTCATGCAGACAGACATATACGCACACACTCACATATACGCACACACTCACATATACGCACACACTCATGCAGGCAGACATATACGCACACACTCACATATACGCACACTCACATATACGCACACACTCATGCAGCCACAGACATATACGCACACACCAGTGGAGGCTCGTCCATAGAGGAAAGGGAGGATGGTCCTCCCCAATAATTTGAAGGAAAAAAAGAAAAAGAAAAGATTCTATTTAAAAAAAAAATCTCTTTCAAATCCATTTCAAAGCATTTAGCTTACAGTGCACAAAACCCTAATGCCAATGTTAAAGTCTCAACAGCGCCCCCTACCTGCATAAAAACAAAGAGTAGGGAGGATGAGGGAGGAAATATTTCTCCGTCCTCCCTACAGCTCCATAAACTTCCATTCAAATGCAACCTAACCCGGTGTTTTTATCCTCTTCTATATTTTCCATGTTAAAACTAACTTGCTAGGGAGGACGTCCTCCCTAAGCCAAAAATGGTCAGAACAAAAGAATGACGTCCTGTTCATCCAATAGAAAATGAGAAGAGGCGGGTCATTGCAGACAGAGCATGACGCTCGCTGTGCCAACAGAGGAATCTAAACACGCAGTAAAACCATGGAGGTATTAAAAAACAGGTAAAAAGAGTAAAACCCTACAGCTCTGGCTAGGAAACTCCGATTCATTCACTTTAAAAACTGGGGATGGTCAGGAATACGTGCTCTACGGAATGCTCATCTCAGATTTTAATTTCCGATCATGGTTATTTTGATGAGCAAAAGATCGCGAATCTAAAAATATATACCATGATCGGAAATGAAAATCTGAGATGAGCATTCCGTAGAGCACGTATCCCTGATCATCCCCAGTTTTTAAAGTGAGTGAATCGGAGTTTCCTAGCCAGAGCTGTAGGGTTTTACTGTTGAAAGTGCTTTATATTCCCTGGAGCAGTGAGAGATCGTCAGGTGTGCCGTGAGAAATTATCCAACTTCAATTAATTAGTAACACTTTTGATTGGTGGTGTGACTCAGGATTTTTTTAATGTAAAAAATGTGCCTTGGCTCAAAAAAGGTTGAAAAACACTGCCCTGGAGAGTCCCTACACAACAGGGTTGCATTATTTGTAGATTTCATACACAATTTGGCTGGTTGCATTGCAGATTGAAAAAATGGCTTTGTGTGGGTTGAATATGTATCATTATATTATAGAATATAATATTTTGTCTGGTTTTTATCAATTAGTGCAGCTTTTATCCACTTACTGCTGTTGGTCTGGAAACATACAAATTATCTGGCAACCATGGTACCTGGCCCTGGCTGGCTCACATCGAGTTGAGCTTGACATTGAGACAGACAGTTGAATGTAATAGATAGCCTAGTGTAAAATAGTTGTTCAAATTTAGTATTTTTTTTCTCAAATTGAGAGTAGTAGGTGGTGGGTCACTCAGGTGGTGGAAATAGCTTTTCAAATTTAGTTTTTTTCAAATTGAGGATAGAAGGTCTCTCCCGTCCTCCCCAATTTTAGAACTCACCAGCCGCCACTGGCACACACTCACATATACGCACACACTCACATATACGCACACACTCACATATAGTCACACTCACATATACGCACACTCACATATACGCACACACTCACATATACGCACACACTCATGCAGACACAGACATAAAAGCACACATACTGACATCACAGACTGTTAGTACTACCTCCTATGTCTCATACTCACACAACAAACAGGCAGAAGCAGAAAGGCACAAGGTCCCATCAGTAAACACGCACATACACTCTTCTGTGGCCCTGAATAAATTCACACATTGCTCAAAGTGCAAGCAGTGTTGACAGACCTGAGAAAGCCTTTCGCTCAGTGTGTCTCTCTCACTCTTACACACACACACGCGCATGTATATATATACACACACACACACAGTCACATAACCACGTGCGCTTACACATACTGGCACGGGAACACGCAGAACTCAACCCCACACATCCAAACATAAACATACACTTATGTATAGTAGCTTTGTGCCAACCGCACAGCTGGAGAACCCAGCTTGTGTTACATAACCCTTCTCATATCTCTTTATTCATCCTGCCAATGGCAAATGGCTGAGAGTGAACAGCACTGTTTCATCACCAGCAAAAGCAATCTTCACAAACCAAGCATGCAGCTTTTTCCACTAATAAAGCTTTAATAAAGCACAGCAATTTGGACAACAGAGAAGCATTATATACAGAGAAGTATTGTACCATTGGGGTTAACATTTTAAAATGTATATGTTTTAATGGACAGTAACGGCGGATTGTGGGATCTGTAGGCTGCCAACAGATCGTGAATACAAAGCCCATCACACGAACACAGACTGCCACCTGCAGCAAGAAGTAAGCTAACACCAGTGTTACTGTGGCAGTATCATAATGTTGCTACATAATGTCTGGAAGTACACAGCGTTCTGGCGGAGAAGCAAATGGGTGAAACTGACGAGTATTAAAAGAAGTAGGCCAGTATGAATAGACACAGCACTCACTACCTGCGGTCACTGCAATGTAAGCGTTAACCATGGAAACAGAAATCACTGAATGGTCCAACTCACAAGCAACTACTAATTATATGCAACAGAATCTAATCAGAACCACTCATACTTTATCTACGTGACGAGGAAGCTCATTGCCCATTGCCCATTCAGGGCTGCTCATTAGATGGGCCACTTCTATGCAATTGAAATATAATTCACATTGAATATAGAGATTCGACAGCATGGTCACCACAGCAGAGAGGTAAAGAGCCCTTGAAGAGGCAGGGAGAGCCTAACTGGAGAGGCAGAGAGAGAAGAGAGAGAGAGAGACCAAAAGAATGAGAGCGAGAGAGAGAGAGAGAGAAAGAGAGAAAGAGAGAGAGAATGATGGCAGCATCACCCAGGGAATTCTGCTGTACTGCTGATGTTTATCTCCAAACTCCAAACTCTGAAAGGCTTTCCCACAGACTCAGGATAAGGCAGACAGATAAACTAGAACACAAATCTGAGCCTGGGTCACGAGAGCTGGAGAGGACAGGACTGGTCCGGCTACTGTGACTGTGCTAAATTAATATGGGAATCTCTCTCTCTCACTACCTACAGCTGCCTCAGTGTGAACTAACTGTCAGCGTTCAGAGTGAGCCGACAGTTAAAAATATTGATAGTTAAAAATGTTAGGCTATGAATGGCTGTTAATCATACTTTTTCTGTAGGCTACGTAATGCTTTCTGTTAAAACATTGTTTTTTGACGAAAATCTTGTCTTCTGATCCGAGGTCGGCTACGTTGCCGAAACGAAAGCCCATTGTTGTACTTGAGAATTAATTATTCACTTTCAGAAGCACATTTCTATCTTTTATTTATTTTTCTTTAAACAAATGGTTGTTTACAATGTCATGAATTATTGCTAAAATTTCCCTTTTTGTACATGTTCCACGATTGACTTATGAATTAATAAACATTGGGTTATCATAACATTATAAGCCATTTTAGCCAATTCAACATGTCGACATACATTTTCATATGGACCTTAAAATTTTACATACGATATTTTCGATTGCAACTCCCCATAGACCTACGACATCAAGAGCATGATGCCGGCAGCAGAGTAAGCAACATTCTATTCGGCGGGGGGTTGAAAAAAAGTTTTTTTTGACAAAGTGGGTTACAGAGCAAAAAAGTTTGAGAACCCCTGATATAGAGGAATAAAAATGTGTTAGAAATGAGCAGCTAAAGTCACTAGAAAGGAAAAGAACAACTGATGACGAAGAGGAATAGTGACAGTGATGAAGAGCGGTTAAAATGCTGAGTGCGAGTGACGGACAGGAGCCGATGAGAAAAGGAGGCCCGAGGGTGAAGGACAGCTGTCACAGCGTGGTGACAGGCCCGCAACAAAGAGGAGACAGAGTGATGGAGAGTAGCGAGTGTGACAGAAAGACAGGAGCCAAGCCAGACAAGGAAGAGGAGGGTGTGAGTGAGGAAGAGGGCGGGAGTGACTCACAGGCTGCTTGGCTGACAAACGCCCGCTCACCGCACTGGTCTGGTTCCAGGTGGGGGAGACATACGTCTGGAGGAGAGTCCCACAGAGCAGAGAGATCAGACCAGACGGGTTAGCGCACAGCTGTCAATAACTCCAAATCCAGGACAAAACATGCGCACACACACATAGCCAAGAGACTACAAAGCATCTGTATTCTCATTTTTCCAGCTAACATCCACATCCACATTGTCAGGACTGTCACTGATCAGTCATTACTTCTCCATTATCCTACTGCCTTAGCTTAGCATACCCCTGCTGTAAAACCCTATTAATACATTAAACATACTGCCTTAGCTTAGCATACCCCTGCTGTAAAACCCTATTAATACATTAAACATACTGCCTTAGCTTAGTATACCCCTGCTGTAAAACCCTATTAATACATTAAACATACTGCCTTAGCTTAGTATACCCCTATTGTAAAACCCTATTAATACATTAAACATACTGCCTTAGCTTAGTATACCCCTATTGTAAAACCCTATTAATACATTAAACATACTGCCTTAGCTTAGCATACCCCTGCTGTAAAACCCTATTAATACATTAAACATACTGCCTTAGCAAACCCCTGCTGTAAAACCCTATTAATACATTAAACATACTGCCTTAGCTTAGCATACCCCTGCTGTAAAACCCTATTAATACATTAAACATACTGCCTTAGCTTAGCATACCCCTGCTGTAAAACCCTATTAATACATTAAACATACTGCCTTAGCTTAGCATACCCCTGCTGTAAAACCCTATTAATACATTAAACATACTGCCTTAGCTTAGCATACCCCTGCTGTAAAACCCTATTAATACATTAAACATACTGCCTTAGCTTAGTATACCCCTATTGTAAAACCCTATTAATACATTAAACATACTGCCTTAGCAAACCCCTGCTGTAAAACCCTATTAATACATTAAACATACTGCCTTAGCAAACCCGTGCTGTAAAACCCTATTAATACATTAAACATACTGCCTACTGCCTTAGCAAATCCCTGCTGTAAAACCCTATTAATACATTAAACATACTGCCTACTGCCTTAGCAAACCCCTGCTGTAAAACCCTATTAATACATTAAACATACTGCCTACTGCCTTAGCAAACCCCTGCTGTAAAACCCTATTAATACATTAAACATACTGCCTTAGCAAACCCCTGCTGTAAAAACCTATTAATACATTAAACGTGGTTACAGCCATTGAAAAGCAACAACAGTATGAGGCATTCAGATCCAATCTCTGAACAGCTTGCAGCTCTCCAGAAGCTGGTGCTGACCAAGATCACTTCTGCCATCTAGTGTTTACTGTGCAAATGATCAGACAGTGAGATCCAAAAAATAAAGCTTTGTAATCCCACACAGAGGAAAGAGTTTGTGATGGACACCACTGCAGCAAAAAAGGGGATCTGTGGCACACAGAGAAACCGAGCGACTTCAGAGCCATCGGCGTTTCACAAAGACAGGGCTCATCTGAGCTCAGTCTGGTCATAACGGATCAAACAGGAAACCAAAGCCCGCCCCGGTGCAACGGGTGAAGGTACACAGGGGCTTCAGCTGCACGAAGACAGACGGACAGAACAGATCCTACCGCACCTTTTTCATGCACGACAGAATTCCGTCGACGAAGGTCGATTTTATCTTGTGAACCTGAAAGGGAAAGGGGGTGTTTATGGGACAGACACCAGGCATTGAGGTCTCTGCCTGTGGTCACACTAAAAAGCCAACCTTTCCCAGCATCCTCCACTTTCAAAACTATGCCTTTTACATTTACAGTCCTGCACTCCCCCTGTTCGTTAAACCCCAAAGCAATCCCACAGGAGAGCCCCCAAATAATACAGTGAAAGGTGTTACACATTTCTCCCTGGATACAGCATGCTGCTGGAAACTCTTATCCTGCCAGCTGAAATAAGGTTTCAATGCATCAGAAGAGAAAAATTCTAAACGTCCACAATGCTAAACTTTCACACAGCAGTATTGACATAAATAAAAACGGAAAACATTTGTTTTTTGAGCACAGCGTCCCTCTAGTAAAACACAAGGCTACCCAGACTTCGCTATGTGTGAAATGAAAGCCATGATGAAAATGGGAGGAAGGCACTGGGATTGATTTGGCACGGGGATTGATCTGGCTCTACCAGTCAAACAAAAACTCCCATTCTGGAATCTTCCGGCCGGTGTCCAGGGTCAGCGGAGAGGGGACCCCAGATGTCTGAAGCCGATTCCAGGCTCACAAACGGGCCCCTGTTCTAACACACTGGCCTCATAGTGTGGAGGAAGCATGGGGAACCACCTGTCTGTACTCCAGAATGATCCTGGGCAGCGGATGGAGGTCTTGGAGTTGCAGAAGCTACACAAAGAAGGGGCATAAGAGGGAGAACAGGCCTTGTGAGAGTGGCGCCATTTACACACATAACAAGGCTTAGGTTGCATTAGCATGAACAAACACTGTCTGTGTGACTCAATATGAAGAATCCCCTTCAGCACCATGGACAGCACCCATTGATTAAGTACTCCTACTGTGCCATGTGCTGTGCAGTTCTGTACTGCTGGGAGTGATGGCTGCATTCCCTCTCAAACACATTTAAACACATATACACTCATGCACACACACAAACACACACACAAACAGACTAGCACAGATGGGAACACCCAAAAATTTTTTAATATGTCATACTATTATAGCTAACTCATTGTGCTATGAGAACACAGTGGGACGGAGAAACTGAGACAGTGTGGGTGAGATAAAAAGATTATTATAATTTTTTATTATTATTATTATATTTAAAAGGTGTGTGGTCTCACTGCTGCTTCAGATGTGGACTGTTGCTGCTTGAGCATGGTCTTGGGCAGCTTCCTGTTCTCACAACGTTCCTGCAGACGCAGCTTCTCAAACAGAACCTAGAGCGCAGAGTTAGACAAGACACAGTCCCACACTGTACACAACATCCCCCACTGAACACAGTGTTAACACTGAACATAGCATCCCCCACTGTACATAGCATCCCTCACTGAACACAGCATCCCCCATTCAACCAACCGGAGGCAGGACAATCAAACAGGGGAGGAGTCACATACAGCAAACAGAACCAGATGCACAGCACACAGTTCTGTGCTCTGGCCCCTGTGACATCACAATACTGTTCCAACCACAAGGACAGGAGTTATGGGGCAGAAGGGAAGATCCCCCGGCACTAGTGCTTCCTTTGTTCTTTGATAGGTCTGACGGATGAAGCAGATGGGCACTGACCAATCGCAGCTGAGCGCTGCTGGACACCAGGAACTGCTGCCCTGCGGCCTTATGGGCGTCCTGCTCCAACTGCTTCAGCTTCGCCTGGAAACAGAGAGATTTAGAGATCAAGAAGAGACCATGAGCTGCTAAAAATCCATTAAGTTTGGTTGTTTTTCAGTTATATACAATGCAAAGTAATGGCTTAAATAAAATCAAAAAAGCTCAGGAACAGCTTGAACCACTTTAAAAGAGCCAAGACCTTACCATCCAAAAAATAGCTAGCAAGCTAACCAGTCAGATAACCCAGTCAAACTGCCACAGAACTGCCAACGGACACAACAGGAGAAATGAAAGAAAAGACAAAACAAAAAAAACCACAATAAAAACCACAATAAAAGGACATCCCATAAACAAAAAGGGACAGGAGGAAAGGCAGAATACAAAAAATTTAAGTTAGGCTTCTTTGTAAAAGCTAGCCTCCAGTTCTGTGTGTGAGTGAGCAGGCAGTTGAACAGTTGAAAACAGAACACATCCTGTTTTATGATTACCTAGGACTGAAACTCTGGCCTGCCAGTAAATTCACTGTAGGAGAAGGCCGGCAGAGCCTTCAAAGCAATCAGTAAAAAATTATACCTGGCTGAGTCCGTGTTTACCTTTCTGTAAATCTGGAGGGCTTATCGCATTAAAGACCGCTGCAGACTATGAGAAAGGGCTCATTCAGTGAGAAGCTATCCATCATGTACAACGTTTTACTGTCTGCCTGAGGCAAGAACCATCACCTTCATCCACTTAACCATTACAATTTAGCAGGGGCTTTTAGCTGAAGTGACTTACAAAAGGTGCATTTAACATGGTTATGAATCCACCACTAGAACAAGGCCTACAATCAGATCAGTGCTATCAGAGCGACCTCAGGTGATGCAAATAATGGTGATGGTTGTAATGATTTAGTCGTCTGTGCATGGCGATGGCTTAATGAGTTAAAGGGGTAACATGGTGGTTGAATGTGACACATGCCAGTTATCTTTAGGTAATATCAAAATGAATGTGTCCATTAATGTTGTTATTCAGTCATTTTTAAGTACTATAAAACTCTTTTATATGCCCAAATTTCCCATTCTACAAGTTCCACTCGTTTTGTAGGCGTATCAATGAGAACTGTCAGTAAGATATGATTGACAAGATGTTCCCCCCACCTTATACACATTTGTTGTTTGTAACCATAGTTACCTCGAGACTGGATTTACCAGGAAGTGTATAGGCGTTTACAAAGTCCTTAATATAAGCAATGTGAGATGTCACAGCAGCTTTTAACCTCCAAACATTGTTAAGTTACACGCTACCTACCAGGCCATATCCCCGAATTTGCGTAATTTTTAAAAAAGTATGATAAAAGCACAACGATGGTGCGTCTCCTGTGACACTGAAGAAAAGTCCACTGCAGTCGTCCACGCTATCGATAGCATGCTGGAAAAGATTGATTCAGCGAGCTGACGTTAACTTCAGAAACCTTACAGCACAGTTTAATGCCAGGGAAGGGTATGTTCGATAAAGTAAGGCTAAGTAAGAGTATGGTCGAACAGAGTGCGCTGTGCATGGTACTGCTATAGCACAGGAGGGTTAACGTTACCAAAAGCAGATGCATACAGTAAAGTTAGCAGGACGGCTAAGATGTAGTTTGAGTGGGATAACGTTAGATCTAGCACATGGTGATGGTGATGGTTCTAATGAGTTAAGCGTTTGTGCATGGCGATGGTTCTAATGAGTTAAGCGTCTGTGCATGGCGATGGTTCTAATGAGTTAAGCGTCTGTGCATGGCGATGGTTCTAATGAGTTAAGCGTCTGTGCATGGCGATGGTTCTAATGAGTTAAGCGTCTGTGCATGGCGATGGTTCTAATGAGTTAAGCGTCTGTGCATGGCGATGGTTCTAATGAGTTAAGCGTCTGTGCATGGCGATGGTTCTAATGAGTTAAGCGTTTGTGCATGGCGATGGTTCTAATGAGTTAAGCGTCTGTGCATGGCGATGGTTCTAATGAGTTAAGCGTCTGTGCATGGCGATGGTTCTAATGAGTTAAGCGTCTGTGCATGGCGATGGTTCTAATGAGTTAAGCGTCTGTGCATGGCGATGGTTCTAATGAGTTAAGCGTCTGTGCATGGCGATGGTTCTAATGAGTTAAGCGTCTGTGCACGACAATGCTGTTGAAGAGCTAACATCTGTGCACAATCCTGCCTGAGGTTGAACAAGGTCTTTTGCTTTGAGCAACAACACTTCGCACACAAGGCTTCAGCAACAAGAATAAATGTGTCCAAGAACCCAACCCATAAAAACTGGAACAGATCACCACACTACGACCTGACAGAAGAATTTAACGATATTCATAAAGACTGGAACAGATCACCACACTACGACCTGACAGAAGAATTTAAAAACATTCATAAAGACTGGAACAGATCGCCACACTACGACCTGACAGAAACATTTTACCAAATTCTACACTACTGTAGAAACACATATTCTGATGCTTTCAGGGCCCAAAGCAGTTTTGAGAAAAATTACCATAATCTTTAAAGCAGCAAAGCAATAAAAACAATCTGCACTACTACAGCTTTGAAAGCCAAGGAAATCCTCAGCTCTGTTTGGTTCTGCTGTGGTGGGCAGAGCCTGGATCACTGAGATTTGCACAACAAAAACAAAACACATCAAACACGCAGAGGTCAGCCTCCTCCACAGAAAGTGTGTGTGTGTGTGTGTGTGTGTGTGTGTGTGTGTGTGATAAGAGCAGGCTGTTCTGCATCAGAGTGTGTGTGTGTGCGTGTGTGTGAGTGAGATATCCTGTTGCTACTTCACCGGTCTACTCAAGCGAATGTAATTTGTCTCATAGGACACATTTCAGCAGCTCCGAGACCACATGCAACAATATGTTATGTTTACTGGTTAAATATACACTTAAAATCTTCACAAAAAAAAAAATCTAATATGGACTGTGGTAGGCTTATATGTATTATGGCTTATGCATATCACTGTATGTATATGTTCTCAATAGCTATTCAAAAGACGGGCATTAATTAAAATCCCCCAAACAATACACAGACAAATGACATGAACCAATGTGCTGCTGAATTATACAGTTTCATTTATTTTAATAGTGAATATTTGACTAGTAAAAGGAATGTGTTGTTTCATTATGTTTAAGAGAAATATCTCTCTAGCAACAGCTCATATAACAGAGCTCTGGATGAGGCCAGCCAGACAACAGGCTATTTATAGACTGGCAGAGTGCAGCAGGATGCAGCACACACACTCATTATCAGTCCAGTGTGTGTGTGTGTGTGTGTGTGTGTGTGTGTGTGCTGAGTGTGTGGGCGTGTGTACGCTGTGTGTTGTTGCACAAGTTTTTGTTTGTGTGCATCCTATGTGTAAGAGTCTGTGTATGCGTCTATATGCATGTACGCCTGTGTAAAATTGTGTGTGTGTGTGTGTGTGTCTGTCTCTATCAGCGTGTGATTATCTCATAGACTCAAAACATCTTGCAAAGAGAGACAAAAATAACGAGTTGTTGCTCATGTGCTTTGTGATAAAGTAAAACAAAACAGTGGACTGCAGTAAGCAAGAGGACCACCCCAGTGAAACTCATCAGCACAGAGCTCTGAGTGTGAGAGGACCACCCCAGTGAAACTCATCAGCACAGAGCTCTGAGTGTGAAAGGAACAGAACACCACCGTGTCCGTCTGGGTTTATTTCACAACTCTACACACTCTCTACAAAGTCCTGCGGGAGGAGAGACCGGATGTTTCCGCCTGGGAGATTCTTGCAGAGATACAGCCGTTAGCCTGTGAGGGGGTCTATTGAGCATTTATCAGCCAACAGCAGGGTTCCCACTCTTTTCAAAACATTATTTTTCAGGACATTTCATGTGACCAATGTGTGTAATATAGATTGTGGCAGCGAGGTTTTTGAATGTGGACTGGGGGTGTGCAATGTTATTAATCAATGCAATGCTTAATAGCCTTATTAAGCTTTAAGGCTATTAGCTTAACACTGTTTTTGAGGACAACTAATTGTTTTCCAGAACATTTTGGAAATTTTTTCATTTTCCATGACTTTCCATGACAAAATGTTCTGAGGGCAGATCGGAGTGGGGTGACCAGCAAAATAATCCCTTCTTTAGCAATATCAAAGTGTAATGAATTATGGCCAGTAGATGAGTGAGTTCCCCAGGCTGTGTGAGGCAGAGGTCAGTAGATGAGTGAGTTCCCCAGGCTGTGTGAGGCAGAGGTCAGTAGATGAGTGAGTTCCCCAGGCTGTGTGAGGCAGAGGCCAGTAGATGAGTGAGTTCCCCAGGCTGTGTGAGGCAGAGGCCAGTAGATGAGTGAGTTCCTCAGGCTGTGTGAGGCAGAGGTCAGTAGATGAGTGTGAGTTCCCCAGGCTGTGTGAGGCAGAGGTCAGTAGATGAGTGAGTTCCCCAGGCTGTGTGAGGCAGAGGCCAGTAGATGAGTGAGTTCCCCAGGCTGTGTGAGGCAGAGCAGAATTTACCCCCAGCATTTCTGAGGTCCTCTTCAGAGCCTCCTTGTCCACATGGATGCGATGGCTCTCCATGACTGCGGAAAACACAAGTCAGTTTAGAGACCAGCAACCGTGGCAGATTTCAGCTCTGACTGGGCTCTTATTCCCTCCTGCAGCACAGCGGTGCTCACCTGCCAGCACTGGAATCATGCTGAGCTCCATGCTGGAGAAGAGCTCCCACAGGCCCTGAGTCTGTAGGGAAAGAGCAGAGCAAGCAGGGCTATCAGTGCAAGAACATGAGTGTAGGAAACACTGCTGCAGGGACATTAGTGTAGGAAACACTGCTGCAGGGACATGAGTGTAGGAAACACTGCTGCAGGGACATTAGTGTAGGAAACACTGCTGCAGGGACATGAGTGTAGGAAACACTGCTGCAGGGACATTAGTGTAGGAAACACTGCTGCAGGGACATTAGTGTAGGAAACACTGCTGCAGGGACATTAGTGTAGGAAACACTGCTGCAGGGACATTAGTGTAGGAAACACTGCTGCAGGGACATTAGTGTAGGAAACACTGATAATTGTAGGAAACACTGAGTGGCCAGATAATTGAGAAGCAGTAGCCGGCCAGGCTTTTTGAAGGGCGGGGGGTGGTGAGTAGTGGGGCAGGCCTCTGCCCCTCTGCATTGGCGATTTCCCATTTTAAACTACAGTATAGAGACAGTGGATATTACTTGTACAGTAATTCCCTTGTGGTGGATGTGAGTATAGAGACAGTGGATGTTACTGGTACAGTAATTCCCTTGTGGTGGATGTGAGTATAGAGACAGTGGATGTTACTGGTACAGTAATTCCCTTGTGGTGGATGTGAGTATAGAGACAGTGGATGTTACTGGTACAGTAATTCCCCAGTGGTGGACGCATGCAGACTTGCCTGTAGGCTGGAGCGAAGCTCCATCATGAGCTGGTAGAGCAGGGAGAGGCTGGCGTTCAGCTGGGAGGCCTGAAAGAGAGAAACAGGAAGACAACAAGAACAAAAAGAAAGACAGACAGAGAGAGATAAATACTTATATCCAGCAGTAGCTGCTTTTGTTAATGAGCACTCTAATAGTCAGGTACACACTCTAATACAGTCAGGTACACACTCTTAATACAGTCAGGTACACACTCTTAATACAGTCAGGTACACACTCTAATACATACAGGTACACCCACCAGCCTCACCTTGCAGGAACCGAGGGGCTGCAGTGGGGGCTGGGCTGCTTTCCCACAGTGTTTGGTTACCAGATCCTGGAAGCAGGAGGCGGAGTCGGCCGGGTCCAGCAGCCAGGCAGCAATCTGCGGGTCCAGAATCCGGCACTGGGACACTGGGAGGACAGGACAGAAGGTGCTGAGCAGATTTAACCTAATCACCAAACTAACCAGATAAAAAATCTTTCATTTTCAATACTTTTTAAACACCATTAAAACCCAATGATTTACTGGTATTACGTTCATGTGATTATATGATTCGGTGAATTTTCACTGTAAATTCTTAGGGCTCAATCAAGTACACTTCAACACTGGGGTCAAGTATATTTCAGTTCAGCTGGCTGATCAAATTAACTGCAATTTAATACATGAATTGAGTAAATTTTTTTCAATTGAATTTGAGTTTATTTCCTGAACGGACTGAATGGAAATGGAAGTAACCCTGTGGTCGGCGTCCCCCAGGGCCCTGCCCGCTCCACCCAGCCCACCCCACTCGCCTTGCTTCCAGCTGAGGTCTCCTCTGAAGTGCTGCAGCAGCGTGCGGAGCAGGTCCTTGGCTTTGTAGCACACCACCACCTGGGCAGCAGACACCACCCGCTGCACCATCTCTCTGCGAGGAAAAACAGTGCAGGGCGTGTCTCAGAGAAAGGAGCCCCCCCAACATCCCTGTCCCTCAAACTCACATGGACTTACACCCGACATTACAGGCTCACATCTTTATTTTTATAAAAATCTAAATCCAGTATGACCCCAAGACCATGTGATAGAAGTCCACCATCTTGTGACATAAGACCATGTGGCATAGGTCACCATGTTTTTAAGTAGCCTATGGCTGTGTCCGAATCCGAGCCATATCTACTGTGTCCTGTGTACTAGTATGCTGTGTACTGCTTACTGCATACTGATGTGCAGTTAGAGAAAATATCTTCCAAATCAGCAAAAACCTAGAAATAAGTCTATCATTTAAGTACACTACATTTAGTGAACATTTTGCCTCCTTAACAACTTTCTCATCCAGTGTCCTCAACTAGCATACTCAATAGTATAGAAGGGCGTTGATTCAGAAAACAGCTCATGTGACATATGCCCAAGTGACATAAGATCAGCACCTTTTATTAAAGCTATGCCACACTCTGTGGTTGTCTACAACCAGGACAAGGTCATATTTTTTTACCTGGTTGTGCAGACAAGTAAAACTAATGATGTCTTTGTTCTTATTACAGAGCACAAAGTCTGGCCTGCAGACAGCAGGCACAGAAAGACAGACGGACAGGCCGTTCACCACAGCCTCCCTGCTGAGGTGACAGATGCAAAATGTACGCTTAATTTCATCACACATTTTTTTTTAATTTTTTTTTAATTTTTTTTTTAGCAGACGCTCTTATCCAGAGCGACTTACACACTCACATGTATACTGAAGCAATGTAGGTTAAGTACCTTGCTCAAGGGTACAACGGCAGTGTCCTACCTGGGAATCGAACCGGCAACCTTCGGGTTACAAGCCCAGTTCTTTAACCATTATACTACACTCCCGCCCCGCCCACATACTCCCGCCCCGCTTACACACTCACATGTATACTGAAGCAATGTAGGTTAAGTACCTTGCTCAAGGGTACAACGGCAGTGTCCTACCTGGGAATCGAACCGGCAACCTTCGGGTTACAAGCCCAGTTCTTTAACCATTATACTACACTCCCGCCCCGCCCACATACTTAATCTTCCCATATTCTCTGCTCAGCACAGAGACAACACATGTGGAGGTTGGAAAGAGAGAGAGACTGGGAAAGAGAGAGACAGAGAAAAAGGGAGACCGAGAGAGATAGTCAGAGAGGGAGAGCGAGATTGAAAAATCCCTTTATTAAACCACTGCCACCAGTACCAAAAATCAGTTTATAATACATACAAAACACAAATATTTCTCATAAAAAATAAATAATAAAATCGGCCCCTTCCTGTGCCCCCCACCCCGACAGCTCAGATGTGAATACTTTGCATGCTCAACTCGAGCAGCTACCAGTCCTGTTAGCAAGTTTGCACTGGGTCTACAGGCCATGAGCCTACAGGTATATGAGCAGGTGCAGTATAATACACAAAAAGAAAGAGAGGGTGGGACAGTATATGAGGAGGTGCAGTATAATACACAGAGAGAAAGAGAGGGTGGGACAGTATATGAGGAGGTGCAGTATAATACACAGAGAGAAAGAGAGGGTGGGACAGTATATGAGGAGGTGCAGTATAATACACAGAGAGAAAGAGAGGGTGGGACAGTATATGAGGAGGTGCAGTATAATACACAGAGAGAAAGAGAGGGTGGGACAGTATATGAGGAGGTGCAGTATAATACACAGAAAGAAAGAGAGCGTGGGACAGTATATGAGGAGGTGCAGTATAATACACAGAGAGAAAGAGAGGGTGGGACAGTATATGAGGAGGTGCAGTATAATACACAGAAAGAAAGAGAGGGTGGGACAGTATATGAGGAGGTGCAGTATAATACATAGAGAGAAAGAGAGGGTGGGACAGTATATGAGGAGGTGCAGTATAATACACAGAGAGAAAGAGAGGGTGGGACAGTATATGAGGAGGTGCAGTATAATACACAGAGAGAAAGAGAGGGTGGGACAGTGAAACAGGTGGGTGTTCTGGTTCAGGTGCTCCAGGTAGGTGAGCGCTGAGAGGCTTTGATCCTGCGCTCTCAGAAGCTCATCGCCCGTCTGCCCGCCGCCTGCAGTTGATGATTTATTAACGTCGGATCTGACAGCCTCCAGTCTGAGCCACAGCCAGGGGAGGTAAGGAGACTACATTAGACCTAGCGCATGGCCTGGGAGAATAATGAGCCCATTCATTATAAAACAGAGGGATCGGATCACTGACTGCCTGTGCCGAGCGCTCACCGGCTGAAGAAATCCTGGTTCTGATCCAGGTCTTGTTGGGCCCAGGCTGGCCGTTGTTCCAGCTTGAGGTAGATCAGGCTGTCGCCGGAGCCCAGGCTCTGCTCCGGCCCAGTCACATCCAGGGCACTCTTCAGCAGAACCAGTATACCGGACACAGAGGGGCAGGACTTCTGTGTGAGAAAGCAAAATTTGTCTGGATGTGTCAATGATGACATCAATCAGTAGTTTTTACACTTTAGATTGGAAATACAAAATAAAATCTGGCAAAAACCAGGACTGAACCCCCCAAAAAAAAACAGATTAAAAAACCTCTAAAAAGTGGATGGAAAATGGGAAGGAAAACACACAAACGGTGGAGAGAAAAAACTCCCCAATGGGACGAAATCTCAGGAGGAAACGGGCTACTGAGGGGGAGCCCATTCTCCGCTGGCCGGCCCGGTGTAATATTAACTGAATACCAGTTGATAAAAGCCAATCAGTAGCAAGGTTGTACAGCTTCCATGTGATCATGTGATGTGTTTTTGTCAGTCACATGGAAGCTGCAAGGCCAAGCTGTGTATTGGCTGTCTTATCAAACATCCAATTTCCCTGGAAGGATTTCAGGCAGTCTCTGAAGTTGTTGACTACCACATCAGGTATAATTAAAGAAAAAACAGACAAAAAGAATGGCAATACACCACATGCCGGCAATGATCGTTATTGCATTCGATAATTATCATTGCGGTATATCGCCCAGCCTTACTTCCTGTATAAATGCACTTACTGTACAGAAAGAGAACAGGGGGGTATACTACGAAGCGGGATATCTGAGTTAGCTGGATAACTGCACTAAAACCCGGAACCCTCCCAAATCTGGAAGTAAAAAAATCTGTTCCGGTTTTACTTAATTAATGCAGTTATCCAGCTAACTCAGTAATCCTGCTTCGTAGTATACCCACAGGCCCCAAACCCAGTGTTGCTGTAGAGGGGTGTGGCTCACCTGCTTTGGGCAGAGCTGGGTACTGCCATCCTGGTACACCATGGTGAGAACCAGCACAGGGGCCTGGGCCGCCTGTTGCAGCACCAGGGTCCTCTCCTCCCGGCTTAAACGGCTCGCGTCCTGCACCGCGGGGTCAGAGGTCAGCGCCGAAGACGAGTCCTGCCCTTCCTCACGGCGGTGGGTTTCACTACGCCCCACCCCTTTTTGTTTGAGGGGTTTGGGAAGTTCAGCCCCTCCTCCGAGATGGGCGGGTTGCTGTCTGGGGAGGCAGTGGGTCTCGGACATTGTCCTGTGTGTGTTCAGGCCCTCTTTACGGGTTGCCATGGTCTCAGACACCCCCCTGCTCCTCTTTTGAGATGGACGCGGGGGCTCCCACCTCCCCAGCCTCTTAACACCCGAGCTTGTGGGTGGAGGGGAGCCACGCCTCCTCTTCAGAGGGATTCCCCAGTTGGCTGTGCCCTGGGTGTCGCCATGGTAGGGCAGGGACTGTGAGAGCTCTGGGCAGGACAGGCCTGTGGTAGAGGGCGTGGGGGATGTGCACTCCCTGCTGGCTGGGGTCTCCCTGACCGGGCAGGAGCTCTCCATGGCCAGATCCACACCGGCGTCCAGCCTTCCGCTGCTAAGCCCTGCAGCCTGAACACAGCGGGATAAGCACAATAACAGGGTTCTACTCTTAACCCTTTGATGAATAGAAGGTTTTTCAGTGTTCTAGAAGTCCCTTCTTCAGTTAAGAACATTCTAATCACAAATTTGTGATCTGGCACCTTAAGCACAGAGCGCCTCGGAAGCTTTGTAATAGAGAGATGCTAACACCGCCGCTGTCTGAGTATCAATGCCACGGCAACAAGCCAGGCTGTCAAAACTTTGTGAGAGCCACAGTATCCCATTCTTTGCCTGCTCACACACATCAGCTCCGCGCTACCGCCTGGAAATTTCCGTCCTGTTTGACGATACTTAACCAGCAGCCATGTCAGAAACAGTCTGCGGAGAACAGGACATCTCAGGCCAGGGAAGCGGGAAAGCGGGGAACGTCAGGCCGTCTGGCGGGGTGAGAATGAATGTGTCACAGCCTGTGACTCAGTCTGTCTCTGTTGGCAGTCGCTAAAGAATCAGTAGCAACAGCTGCTCATGGCTGCAGGGTATGACTGGGGGTCAGAGGTCATTCTCCCATATAAGGTCAGCAGAAAAGGAGGGTGGGGGACCTAACTCTAACCAAATAAAAAAGACAAAAAGTACAGCACTGTGCTACCTCTCTGTAACCTTCTTTACATAACCGCAGCCTACAGCACCTCAGGATTCTCTTCATTCCTCTGCTGAGGGAATGCATTAACACTCCATCTAAGGGCTGGAACATACCTTACGCACATACGCTAACGTGGACGCTTTGAGCTACGCAAACAGCTTTTCTTTTGCCATGACATTTCTGAAAGACAAACCAGAGGAAAGCACAGAACAAGAAAGTTGTTGACAGTTGTTGCCTGCTATAGCATCCTTCGCTGCAACGCTATAGCAAGAATTTCAGGTGACACATTTTAGAACGAAATCGACTTTGCGTAGCTCGAAGTGTCCACGTTCGTGTATTTGCGCAAGGTGTGTTTTGGCCCAACAATGAACCACTCTCAATGGGATTTGTTATTGTTCATTTTAATATCAGTCTGTCCAGAATCAGTATATTTTCAGCTTCAGAGCTAAGGTCCAATCTGACATTTCTCCTGCTCCACTCAGTAACCGGCCCTCCACACCAATACACAACATTGCCTGTTACAGCGAACCAGAGCAACGATCAACTCAATTCCATTCCAATTCAGGAAATAAAATTTAATTTAATTTGTTAATGAACTGAAAAGCCTCATAGAACATTATGGACTTTATCCAATTGATTTCCTGCAGGTACTGTCTGCAGCCTCTCTATCAGAGACACGCATGTGTCTACCAGCTAACATCCTGACCAAACCGACAGCCTGTCATTCGAGGTCCAGAGCAAATGACCCCTGGTTACCTGTGTGAAGCTGTCCAACAGCGCTCAGTTATAATGATTATTTCAGGCCTTTGAGTGACTTTAATTCCAGTTGCACCTTCTTGCAGTGTTTTTGTTGGTACTGCTGCACTCTACACTGCACACTCTCATCTTTCCGCCAAAAAAAGGCTCCCCTTGGGAAGACCATTCAGAGTAGAGGCTGGGACACACACACACACACACACACACACACACTTTGTTAGGGTTACAGAACACAGTTCATCCCCTGAGCCTCCTGTCAAAGAGGATACTGCAGTCCCTGGGGGGCATAATGGATTCCACTATGAACAGAATGAAATTCTGTTACGATATAAATGCGTCAATACTTATCCCAGCAGTCCAGTTTGTGCACCTTCAGGTCACCGCGGTGTTTGATGTGAGCTTCTGGGATGAAACAGCTGCCATACTCAGGGCCCATATTTGAAGTAAGGTCCATACACAACACAACCCTGACAGCATCGATGTTGGACACTGTGAACCCTTACTACAGAAATACACGTTTTAACCCAACCAATCCTTTTTGAGTCTCTCTCTCAAGAGCTTTCTCACTGCAAATGAATATCACTGAACAAATCTAATCTGGATCCTGCTTGATTGTTTCTCTCACATTCAGTACCCCAATTTTCAATGGTTCCACCTGTTTTATGCCCCCCCCCCCCCCCCTCCGAGTTAAACAAACCCCAGTGTTTAGTGTAACTTTAACTCTATTTCCAGGGTTAAACAGCCAGTGTTATTCATTTAACTCAGTGTGTTGAGGTCACATACCTTGGAGCTGTCGCCGTGGCCAGTCCCGTTGACCTGTGAGGCGTTGTTGGGCCTGTCCTGACTGGACCTCTGCATGTGACCGTCTGTGAGTGAGGAACACACTGCTGGGTGCACAGGGATACATCTCATGAATAAAGCTGCATTACATTACAAGGCATTTAGCTTATATTCTTTAACATGCAATCCATTTACAAGGCTGGATATTTAATGAAACAGTTAAGAATCAGAACTGAAGCATACAATGGCAGTGCCCTACCTGTATGTACTAGTTACACGAGAGACACATTTACCAACTATTCATTGGAGCAAAAACACACATGAAACTACGCAAGCTCTTCATTCCCAAGGTCAGAGACTGGAGCTACCCCATTTCAAATCCAATGTGCTGGAGTTCAGAGCCAAAACAACAAAAACTGTGTCACTGTCCAAATACTTATGGACTGCACTGTATTTACTGTTTTCAAAAAGGTCTGTATCTAAAATATCCCTTATCGCATCTAAAAATCTGTCCGGGACTATCCACAAACATACACTAAAAGTGAAATAATATTGAAAGAAATCCAGAAAGTGAACTATCCCTTTAAAACACACTCACAAAGGCTGCTACTTTATCTCCACCTAGTGGCTGTTTGCAGGTAGAGCACCCAGCGATGAAAGGGACAGGTGCCCTTGTCAGCGGGGCTGTTTTTTTTTGTGGCGGACGATCTGAGATCATGTAAAAATGGCTCCAGCTCAGCAACCGCATGATGTTTTGCCAATAAGCGCCACTGTGAGCGCCACTCCCTCGGGTTCTGAAAGGTGAATCATCTCTCTGTCAGCAGGGGGCCAGAAGCACAGTCCCACGGAGAGGAGGGGGTCTGCCTGGGGGCCGTGCAGTCACACTGGCCCCTGACACGGCAGACTGCGCGGGAGGAGGAAGTGAGTGTGTGGGCAGAACAGAGAGGCAGCAGTGTGTGGAGCATGCACACCTTCACCATCTAAATCTACATCCTGTATCTATGTACATTACAGTGAGAGATGCTCTCTGGGAGATGTCCTAAATTCCTGCTGAGCGGAAGGGTGATGCGTTTAAGAATAAACCTTCAGCGGTGGTTCCTTAACCCCCCCCCCCCCCATTCCCCTCACACTGAAGGCTGCTGTGTTCAGATAGCAGTTCTTTTCTGAAGCGCTATGGCTGTTACCAGGCAAGACAAGGGGCCTGAAAGATAAAGCTAATCCGATTGGCTGCAACTACCATCTGTGGGCACCTTATTGGCCGAGAAGTTTGTTTCCAAAATGTCAGGCCACCACTTCCTACTCAGAGCCAGTAGAGATTCAGGAAGGATTTAAACAGACAAAAAACCACAGACAGAAAAAACTTTCTCCTGCTCAGTTTCTGCAAGGCCAATGTTAACTACTGAAAGACATTTTCTCATATAGGAATGCTGTGTGCTTGAATACATTTATTTTCAGGTTGCCCGTTTAGTGTCCATAAACAGATATCCATCTTACCCAATACTGAATGAATCCCAGCATGTAATCCCAGCCAGTCATGATGCTTTGAGCTGTTTCCAGCTCCTCCATACTCCAGTAAATAATGACATTACATTACAGGCATTTAGCACTTTTTTTTATTTTTATTTTTATTTTAAACTAAGTATCCATTTATCTAGGATATCACTGAAGTGGTTCAATTAAGCACCTTGCTCAAGGGTACAAAGGCAGTGCCATACCAAACCAGCAACCTTTGGGTTATAAGTCCAGTTCTCTCACCATTATATTACACTGCCACCCATGAACAGAAAAGGCTATGAATCTGTCCCTTTGGACAGTTTTACTGCACTCACCTGTGCGTCCTCCATTCTCCTGATGCTCAGAGTCATCCCTGTAGCACAGCAGCTGGTCCTCCTGTTGTTCAGTGTCCCTAAACGGACTCTCTCTGTCCTGTTCCTCTGCTCCAGTGTCACTGCAGACGGGGTTCCTGACCTGCTCCATCTTTGTCGGGACATCCTCCAGCCCACTGGACGCGAGCACCTGGATTCCCCCCCGCACTGCGGCCGGCCCGGTCCCGAACAGCGCCCCCTCTCTGCAGCGCCTCTCCACCTCCTCATTCACGCCATCCCTCTGCAAGGACTGCCCAAACGGGAGCTTCTCACTGCAGTCCCTCCCAGCCAAATCGCCTCCCTGCGTTACGCCGTCTCCAGGCAACAGGAACGCCGGCCCTCTCGCTGGCCCTCCCCCATTGCTCTTGACCTGTCCCTCCTCCAGCGCTCTGGCAAGCCCCTTCTCTGACCCCGCCCCTTCTTTGCTCCGCCCTGCCTGCTCCACCTCCTTAGACATGCGGTTCCAGGGCGGGAGCAGCAGTCTCCCAAACTGCCACCGTCCACCCTGAAGCCCTACCTGGGGCTGCTGGTCCCCCTGGTGCTGCTGGTCCCCCTGCTCTGCCTCCTCTCTGGCTGCCCCTCTGCATGGCTCCTCCCTCGCCCTGTGTCCCTTAGCCTGAGTGATGTCAAAATTAAGCAACAACTCCCTGACCCCACTCTCCCTCTCTGGACCTGCTCCACCATGGAGGATCTCTGCCCGGTCTGGGCCCCTGATCCCATCCTCGTGCTCTGGGGGCCCCTGGGATGAACAGTGAAAGCTGCCTGTGGGCCCCCCCCCTCCATTCCTGCTGTAAGATAACAAAAAAGGTTCATAATGTTCCACTCAGTCCAGAAAATGATTTTAACTTCAATTTGTCTCCCTGAATGGCTGAAAATCGTACTTCCTGTTATATCAAAAAGAAATTTACATCTGGCACAATACAGGAAATGGTGACATCTATGTTAGAACTGTGCGTCTTCTTTGACAAATGAAAGTCTTTGGTAGAACTGCAGTGCAGCACCAGCATATAATTTGGTGCTCAGTGCCCAACATTGAAACACATGACATAAATCATACAGGACTGAGAGAAAACCTTTTAAGAAAACACTGTAAATAATATTGCAGTCAAAAGTTTCAGAAATTTACTGAAAATGCTTCGGAAACTTTTGACTGCAATATTATATACAATGGTCATTCTACAATTTTCATAGCTAAATAATACATCACCGAACTCGGAAGAACCTGAAGATAATGAGGATGGCATCCCTTTAGTCATATCAGACTTTTATCTATCAGCGAATCTGATCAATTTTGAACCTTCCGGTATACAGTATAGACATGCAGCTGGAATTAACCACCACTGATGTAGATCAGCGCGACGCAGCTCGTCTGGAAACAAGCAGAAAAACACAGGAACCGGGAGGTGCAGTTCTAGTGCGGTAAGCTTCAAGACTAATATTAAACATATAAAATCCATATAGAAGTTTAAGAAATAACCCGGCGTTCCCCTTTCTTTAAACATCTTCTTTTTTCTTTTTACTATACTGAGCTAGATAATAGGTTCCTGACATTTTGTAAAAGGCCCTGCTGTACCCTGCTGCTGTTGGGGGTCAGTAAGTGGAGGCTGGTAAAAGGCCCTGCTGTACCCTGATGCTGTTGGGGGTCAGTAAGTAGAGGCTGGTAAAAGGCCCTGCTGTACCCTGATGCTGTTGGGGGTCAGTAAGTAGAGGCTGGTAAAAGGCCCTGCTGTACCCTGCTGCTGTTGGGGGTCAGTAAGTGGAGGCTGGTAAAAGGCCCTGCTGTACCCTGCTGCTGTTGGGGGTCAGTAAGTGGAGGCTGGTAAAAGGCCCTGCTGTACCCTGCTGCTGTTGGGGGTCAGTAAGTGGAGGCTGGATATAAGCCGTGCTATGGACAGTGGCTCACTTGCTCCAGCTCAGCTCGGGGAAGTGTCCATGGAGAGGTAGAGAAAGCCCATCTCTGATCCCCATCCCCTCTACGTACAGCTGATCCCCAGGGTGTCCCCTGGACCACAATCTGAAAAACAGCAGAACCTGTCTGTATGCATTCTGCACTGGCTAAACTAGAGACGTAAAGCTTACAGTGCACCTGTGTAGGGCACCAAGCTCTGGTTGTTCTGGGAGAAAAGGTTCCCAGCTCCCATTTACCCCAATCTTGGCCCCTCAGGACCCCGCAATATTGATATGATAAAACAAGAGGAAATCCCTCCTCTCCATGTCCCATAAACTATGAATCTTCTCCTAATATATCCCCCCTTCCCAAATGCCTGTCCAATATCTGACTCCTTTCTCCTCATCTCCTAGACCCTCCCACACACACACCTGCCTGCTCCTCTCTGATCTCCTGTGGTTGAACTCTGCTGTGTTCTACTCCAGCTGCCCTCCTCCTGCGTGCACCTCAGCACAACTCCTCCCGTCTCGCCTGCTGAAAACACACACACTCAACACTCAGAGCTACACTAAGGCCAGGTACCAGGGCCCTGTACATTACATTACATTACGGTATGTACAGAGCACCAGGGCCCTATACACACAGTACCAATGCCCTGTACACAGGGAATACCAGTCACCACCACCCAATCAAATGAAGGCACCAGTGCCTCCATCTTCTCTCGCTCAGAGGAAGATGTCTGACACCAGCCTTAATTCAACCCGGAACATTCTGTCCTCTCAGCATTGCACACATATAAATCTCCTAAACAGGATTTTGAATTAATTTGCTAATAACTACCCGGTTAAATCAAAGTAAGGATGGTAGTAGGACAGTCCTTCATGTGCCAGTGACCCACCCGGGTCTTACGGTTACTGCACCTCTCCTTTTCCTCCACACATTACGACTACACCCCCCACCCCCACAGTGAAGAGCGCTTCAATTATAAAGTCTTACGCCAACACCTTCTCCCTGGAGGAAGCCACACTAATTAAATGCGTGTATATGCCGGATAACTCCTGTATTTCCTGAAGGTTCTGGCATCTGAAAGGACCCAGACAGGAAGGTGGGGCGGTACACTGAGAGGAAGCGTGGGAAGGGAGGGTACGTTAGAAACACTGCTTAGGCCACCTGAACACTCGCCTCTTTCGTGCCGAACGCAGACTTCCTTCCATATGCTGAGATGCATGTGAGTGCACTAGCCAGCACACGACTAGCTGGGCAGGAAAGTTGAAAACTTTATTTTTGTTCAAATTATCTTCAGTTAGTCAATGTGCTTTTGTTCTTGCAGAGAAAAATTGCACATTTAAATAACTGTACCATACAGATCCATTTATTTTCATTGGTAAATGTATTAACTGGTCTCAATTCCAATTTATCAAACTGCCAAAATAATTTCCTGTACTTTATAGTATTCATCGAATAATTATGAAAAAGGCATTGACTGAAGTAGTGGAGTTCAATGAGAAATATTTAAGGGACTTTCACTGCATTTTAGGACACCAACATTAGAGTACCAAAACCAATCTGTGAACAACCAAGTTTTAATATTCCTCTTTCCCAAGTGAAAAGTTGAAGTTTAGCATCAATTATGTCATGTTTTTCCTCAGCATAACAACTGTTTTAGATGGACCTGTATGTGCGGCACAACTTTATTTATTGATGAAAGAACACACACTGACTGGGGTACACCTGCTGACCTCAGGTCTCTTACCGCTAACGCACACCAACTGGCATGAGGGGAGAGACTGAGACTCACTCGGTCTGCGCTGGGCCCTCAGTGTGAGGGGAGAGACTGAGACTCACTCGGTCTGCGCTGGGCCCTCAGTGTGAGGGGAGAGACTGAGACTCACTCGGTCTGCGCTGGGCCCTCAGTGTGAGGGGAGAGACTGAGACTCACTCGGTCTGCGCTGGGCCCTCAGTGTGAGGGGAGAGACTGACGCTGGGCCCTCAGTGTGAGGGGCGAGACTGAGACTCACTCGGTCTGCGCTGGGCCCTCAGTGTGAGGGGAGAGACTGAGACTCACTCGGTCTGCGCTGGGCCCTCAGTGTGAGGGGAGAGACTGAGACTCACTCGGTCTGCGCTGGGCTACTCTGTCAGCATGCTGGGCCCTCAGTGCAGCGAGGATCCTCTGCGCAGTCACAGATCGAGGGCCTCCAGTCTGGCTGCATCGCTCCATCTATTCTCTTTGGCTACCTGCGCAGATAAGGTCACACCACGTAAATATGCGCACCTGAAGCAGACAGAGCGATCCTCAACGAGCGGCTGCGGTTCTGTGCTTGTAATCTTTTAGAGAACATCATAAGAATTCCCACCCCTACCTTAAATTTCCTACAGAGCACCGTCACCAGTTCAATGAGAAATATAAAAAGGTGAAGCGCTTGAGGGGGGCAACGGTTCTAATGAGGCATTCTGAACCACAACAAACGATGCCGTAATTAATACACCCAAATATACAAAGTCAACCAATCATGAGTGCCGTTTCTCAACAGCAATGTTAATGTCAATATTATTAGTTAACACAACAAAAAACAAATGTTGAATTAATATCTTGTTTTCTCATGTAAATCTTATACAAAGAAAAGGACAAGTTTGTAATACTACAATCAACTGACAAATTGTCAGCATCAACTGTCCACATACAAAACGGGTTCAGCAGTACTTTATACTACCCTACAGGTCACACTAAAATTTCACCTCTAACTCAAACATTTTGACTTCTTAAATTGCAAATACATTTTGTATTTCATTCCACAAATGTCATATTTACAGATAAATACATTTTAAAGTTTGTTTAAAATCTTGCTTTATGCAGGTAAGGTGTCAAAAATTCCATACAAACAGAACAAAGATATACATACAGTGGACGTTACACATAATGTCCATAAACTAAGACCTTAGGCTGTAATTGTAAGGCAAATACAAAATAAAAAATAAAAATGCCCAGGGTATCTTTACATACATCATTAATACAAGATCAAATATTAATTTCATTTCATGAGCCATTTAAGGGCCTGCTACAATAGACTAAGAACACAAAAAGAATATTTTGAAGACAAGAATATTATACAAAGTACTAACTGCTGACAGTGAGAGAAAAGTGTGATATCCAATCTCGAGGCTGTAGTATCAGAACAAAAAATCTCCACCCAATATCATCCGGAAACATGAGAGCCATATAAACTCGGCCCTTAGCTTTACATATAAACTGTCAGTCCAAACGCTTTCTTTGAGTTGTAGAGGCGCTTTGCTGGACAAAATACATCTTCATGTGCACAAGTGAATCTCAGTGGTGGGGTGGACTGGTGCATCCAGTAAGATCTGTTGGGATTCCCATTAAAACCGCTGAGGTAAACGGCTTAAAATCTTTATGTGATGCACATTCTCTCATCCGACAGACCATCAGCTATCCAGCTCGAGGTCTTCAAGCAGTCACCCAGGTTTGCATTTAGAAAGAAATGAACATCACACACACACCGAACCTGAGCCGATGTCCCACAGCCCAGTGGAGGTGGTGTGTTTGTGTGTGTGCATGCGTGTGAAAGAGAGAGCATCGGAGAGGAAGCAGTCCATGTTGCAACTCCAGAGAAGCTGATATCAAACAGCCAAAGCTCTTCAGGGGGCACGCCATTGGAACAGTCTGTGGACTCTGACAGGAGGGACCCCCCCCCCAATAAAACAATCAGGCGAGCCTGGCCAATGCACGGCACGACCTAGGGCCTCTACGCGCGCTCGCCCTTCCCACAGACCCCACCCTCCAGGTCCTGCACCACCCTGTTCAGCAGCTTGTGGTCCAGGTGGAAATAGACGTAAAGATTGCGCTCCCTCTTCAGGGTGCGTTTCCGCTCCAGCTGAGCCCTCTTGCCCCGGATCTCCCCCACCATGCCCTGCATCAAATGATTCAGGCTGCTGAGCTGAGCCTCCAGGTCCTGCAAATGCCCCCTCAACTCCTACAGGAAGGCAGACGTAGAGGGATAGAGAAAGAGGGAGAGCGAGAAAGATCAGTGTCAGAGATCCGTCTCCATTCAGAAAGATTTATTTGATAGTTAATTCTACGCATTTATTTATTTTTTATGTACAAATGCATTTTTATTTTAAGCACTTGAGAAAAGTACACGTATGCAAACTAGTGGTACTTTCAAGCCCTGATTCTTTAGTGACCACTATTATTTGCATTTGTATATTCAAATCCTTACTGCAACCTGACAGCTTCTTATAAGTCAGACTCCACACGTGTGCAAAAACCAGAACGCACAAGGACACGTGTGGAACACACATTACCTGTCCAAATGCAGAGGTTCCCGTTTGAAATAAAGAAGTTAAGACAGATGGCTCCACTGAGAATGTGGAATAGAAAATGTCCAGTGTATGATAAAGCACCATTCTTGCGTCTAACCTGGAAAGAACCCCTTGTGCTGGCAGACCAAAATAAACCCAAGATGCAGTCAACCTATACCAAACTTTGTACTTAGAACTTAATATTGCATAACTACCTGGCGTCAAATATGAGTCATAATATTCACACTCATCAACATGACTTGATCCAGTGGTCAGCAACTGGCCTTTTTCTCTCTCCATTCACTCCTTTTGCATGGCGAATCAGGTCTCAAAAGCAAATTTAGCACATACAACACGGATTATGTCGATATATAAAATCCCAACATCCAGTAACGAATGTTTGAAAAGACAAAAGGTCCATTCATGGTATTTTACACTGTCTCCTAGCAAAGGTTTGGAAGAAGATCCAGTCGTTAGCTTATGAGAAACTTCCGTGTTTCGTTCTTGCACTAGTAACAGAACTGTATAAGAACTCCCACCCACTTCCGGAAGCATGTGTTAGTAAACAAACCGAGCAAATTAGCAACAGTTGCTAGTTCTCAGAAAATAGTTCTTCAAAATCAAATCAATCAAAATGAGTTTCAAACGTTCGGTTCTGGATGTCGTGATTTTATATATCGACATAATCCACGTTGTTCACATTCGCTTATGTGCTAAAAGTGTGCTTTTGAGACCTGCTTCGCCATTCAATGGGAGTGAATGGAGAGAGAAAACAACTCCAGTTGCTGACCACTGGAGCAAGTCATGAAGATGAGCGTAAATATTACGACTCATATCGGGGCCAGGTAGCCATACAATATTATGTTCTAACACAGTTCAGTATGCCTTTAACAACAAAAAACCAGCATGCCTGAACTGGGGAAAGGGTGAGTGTTAATCGTGAACACGGGAGAGCTAATAGAATGGATATTTTACTCAGCCACACAGGTGATTCTTATGGTTAGCTTCAAAATAGTCGTAAAAAAAGACACTGAAAAGTCTACTTAGGACTAAGGTTGCAAAGGGGTGGTAAATTTCCGGTAAATTTACCATGGGAAGCTAAGCTCTGGAATTTATTTTGCAAAAGTTAGCCTAAAACATGGAACTTCAATTTAGTTGGAAAATACAAAACTGCAATTCTAGATCTTGCAGCATGCTTTGGTTAAAACAACCCAATTTAATGCAAATTAGTTGAATTTCAACCCTGCACTGTGCATTCTTCCATAGAGTACTCAAGTGACTACGCCACACTGGTTTCGGAAGTGACTTCCCCATTCATTTAGACCAAAGACATTAACTAAAACTTACTTTTAAACTATTTCTAGTGATTATGTCTTGCCATCAATTTCCTGGATTGTTCAATATAACAAAATATGTTTCTGGACCAGCTTTGAGTATATTTTACATTTTAGTTTTTTTAAAAAATATATATACCAGCGCTGGCACTGTTTAAAAACTTGACGTCCCACAATTCCCTCTGGACAGTTCAATTAAGTAAAATAGCCAAATTAGCAAGGTGGTATGCACTGCCAAAAATGGCCAGACGAGATGATATCCGATTGGTTGAGAACCGCCTGTGCGTTGCAGTTATGGATATGTTGTCAGTTAAAGTGGACTACAAACAATACTACAAATCATTAATCATTACTTTAAAAAATAAAAATTGGAACATGCAATGTATATCCTTATATCACAGAGGCTAATCCAAGAATGTTTTGGCTCATTCTATAAATCAAATTTCAACACATTGTCGATAATCTCAGAGGTCCATTCTATTGGTCATTGGGAATATACTTCCGAAAAGTCCACCAACGTCTGACGTACTCACTTGAGTACTATATTACATATGCAGTGCATTCTTTTATCACATGCAGAAATAATTCCCAGCATCCTGCACACTACAGCAAGGCTATTGAGGCCACACTACTGCATTTGAGCCCAAGAACTACATCCATTTTGAATAAAATTTTGTGCATTTTGTGTGGGGGTTAGGAAATACATTAATTTTATTCAACATTCATGTTTTTTGTTCAAAGAAAAAAATCCATTAAAGTTCTACTCACAAATGTTTGCATGGATGTCTGCTTATGACAACACCAAATGTTTATATTTATGACTGCTTATGACGAAGTAAATACAGCTAGTACCAATAACGCCAACATTTCCAGTTTATTCCCGTTAATTCCCATAGAAAGTTTCCACCTTTGAATATTTCCGGAATTTTGCAACCATACTTAGGACATCATTAATCCAAACTGAACTGTATGGACAGATTAAAAAACCCAAATTAACAGAAAATGATGCTCGATAATAAATGTGTTCATTCTAAATGAAAACAGACTGACCAATTTTATTTAAAACCCTTTTTTAACACCACTGTGGGGGCAGATGTGTGCAGTTGTTCCTAAATAAACAAACCCAGAACTGTGCAACCACTTTCCCCATAAATAACGGTGACAGATATAAAATTTGTCACAGTACCTTGGGTCACATACGCTGAGACGCACATAGTGGGAGGAAGAGGAGGAGAAGGCGGCAACGTACCTGTGAGTTTGGGCAGAGCTCCTGACCGGGCGGGGCACATACCGGAGTTGTCAGCAGCAGCTGCTGCAGCCCGGAGTAGGCTGCCGCGTGGAGCGAATCGCAGTCTCCTTCCAGGCGGGCCACGGCGAAGGCCTGTTCCCGGGCCGCCCTGCCCAGCGCCTCGCGTACAGAGTGCAGCTCCTCCTGCAACGCCTGCGCGGCCCGCTCCAGACCCTCATAGGTCCTGAAGGGCTCGTCCCGCTCCCCCGAAGGCTCACCGTCCTGCTCCAGGGCCCTATACAGCCTGGGGTACCAAACACAACACCGAGTCAATACACCCCTTTACCCTCCCTCCCACCAGAGGCCTGTAAGGACCCATACTCAGTGTCAATATCATAGAAAATTATGAACCAACTATGCACTTTCTTTTTAGGTCATGATTTTGTGTTAGTTAATAAGCCCCACCTCTTCAGACTACCCTGACCCACTATAGATGTCCTTGCTTTTGACTTTCCTTCTGGGATAGTAACGTTACAGGTATAGCCGTGTAAAGAGTGCTGTGTAGCGCTAATTACTTTATCTAGCAATACTAGTTTGCAAAACTGTCGGTCTGTTTGACTAACTTTACACTTATTGACTATAGATGGGCCTTCTGTGCCTTCTTGGTGTTATAACTGCCATTGCAGTTCCCCCCGCCCCCTTTGTAAGACGCTCTGACACTTCTATGAAAGCATCTGCTAAGCGACTGTACCGATCATGCAGAGGTGATCAGGTAAAGGTGGGTGTGGCCACTAGCTACCTGCTGAAGGCGGCATCCTTGGTGCCGATGATAGTGCAGGGCCGACTGGCAAGGCCAAGGCTGAGCTCTGGCTGGGAGAAGACGTGGAGGCGCTGCCTCAGAGAAGCGCCGCTGCTCTCCAGCCTCCCGCCCAGCTCTCCCAGCTCCCCCAGCAGCTGCGTCTTCTCGCGGAGCTCCAGCTCCTGGGCCAGGTGCAGCAGCTCGAAGGAGGCCTTCTGCCGCAGCAGGTAGGCACACACCTGGTCCTGCCGGGAGGTGTAGTACTCCTGGCGCGCCAGCTGCAGGTCGAAGTCGCCACGCACCACGGGCACGTTGAGCAGCCGCGCGCTCCCCCTGAGGGCTGCTGGGACGGCCTCGCGCAAGAGTGCCTCCAGCTCGCCCCCGACCAACTGCAGCTCGTGCTGAAAGCCCACTTCCCGGGTCTGGAGAACCTGGGCCGATGCACACGACTAAAGGGGAAGTGAGAGGGGGATTGGAGCAATTACTGCCAAGTTATATACACTGCTGTACCAGAGAAAGAAACAACAGAGAGAAATGAAAATGATAACCAGAGTGGCTTGTGGTTCCTAAAAATCACCAACCATTTTCAACATTTTACAAAGAGTTCATCAAGTGCCAGCTGTAGCCCAAATGGCCGACTACACACCTCTGTTTGGCAAGCTTCTTTTAGACTTATATTTAAGGTTTCCTAATTAATACCGTAAAAATCACATCTGAACAATTTGCCACTCCGCCACTAATACCCTTAGCTGGTAATTTGGGCGATGGAGTTTGGGGATGAGTGACGTTATGAATGCGAGTTTGTGGGATGGAGGATGAGTGACGTACAGACACAGTCGGCAGGCTCTGGATACTCACCTTGGCCTTGACACGCAGTGCATCAGTGAGCCACTGCAGGCCGGCCCTGGTCCCGCACTCCTCAGCCTGGGCCTGGAGCAGCTGGTGCTGGGCCACGATGTGGGCCCACTGCATTCGGGCCATCTCTGCCCGCCAGGCCTCCACCGCCACCTCGTCCTCCTCTGCACAGCTGCTGAGGTCCAGCAGCTGGAAGTTCTCCCGGGTGGAGGTCTCAACCATGTCTGTGATGCCCTTGAAGAACTGTTTCTGGGTGTAGAGGGCCAGGGTCTTGGTGTTGACCTCCTCCTGGTGTAGGTAGGGCTCCAGGGAGAGCTGGGAGAGAAACACTGGGGGATCCTGTGCAAGGGTTGGGGTTGGGGCTGTGGCGGGTGCGGCTCCGTTGCTCTCCTGCTGCGGGGACTCCACGCGAAGAAAGGAGGCCAGCCGCTTCACCTCGTCCGTCAGTGCCTGCAGCGCGGCGTTGGTTTCGGCGTTCTCGGCCCCCAGGGCGGCGAGGTCGTCCCTCAGCCTGCAGGAGGCGTCCTCCTGCCGGGAGGCCAGGCGCAGGGCAGTGTCGGAGCGGGCGGTCGCCAGGACCTGCAGCCTCCTCAGCCGCTGCATCTTCAGCTTCTTCTCCCTGCGCAGGGCCTGGAGCTCTTCTTCCAGCTGCGCCACATCCGCCTCCTCCAGCCGCGAGCAAGCCGAGGCCGCCCGTGCCGGGGTGGCCTGGCAGGCCTTCAGCACCTCCCCAAGCTCTGCCTCATCCAGGAGGGGTTTCCCAGAGTCCCGTAGAGCCCGGAAGGAGCGCACCTCCTCCGGAGAGAGCACATTGTTCTTGTTCACGCTGTTGCAGAAGAAGCGCAGGAACTGCTGATGCTCGGGCGTGTCGAACAACCAGTCGAAATCCTCACCCTTGAGCGCGGAGGCACCCGGGTAGCCCAGTCTCGCCACTGCCTCCACAAACTGACCCCCGTCCAACATTTCTGCACCGGTTCCCACACACAGGGGCGAAGTTATAAGAATTACACGTATATACAGTGCCGTCCACTATTATTGGCACCCCTGTTAAAGATGAGTAAAGGGTTATAAAAAATGCACCGTTTCATGAATTAGCTTAATGTCACACTTAGAAAATGAGAAAAATCCAACCTCTAATTGAAGCAAATTTATTATGAGAAAAGATTCCATCATCAAGAAATTATTATTCTTAACAAAACCATGTGTGCCACAATTATTGGCACCTCTGCAATTATATAGAATATGACTTCATGACTTCCTGATGTCTGTGACCCAACAACATCAAAAGACTCCTGATATCTTATTTTCTGGTACTCTTACAAGCAATACTGTAACATCTCTGCATTTGAATGGATCTCTATGGGAATTGGGGGTTGGACTATATTTAGCTGGAACCGTATAGAATACATGGTTGGTAAAATACCTCAGACACTTGATGACTTACAGGCATCAAACAAGCCTCAATCCATCACTCTGCTGCCAGATATGCAGTAGATATGGATGGATAACTTTAAGGGTTGTTTCTCCTGACAAATTTTCCTATTGAACTATATGGAAAAATAAGTCAGGAGAAGAAACCCTTCAGGTTATCTATCCATATCTACTGTATTTCTGGCAGCAGAGTGATCGTTTAAGGCTTGTTTGATACGTCAGACCCTTGATGACTTAGAGCCATTTAGCCAACCATGTGTTCCATACTGTTCCAGTGTAATTTACCCCCCCCAAATTCCCATAGAAATCCATTCAAATGCAGAGACGTTATAGTATCACTTGTAAGAGTGCCAGAAAATAAGATGTCAAGAGTCTTTTGATGTTGTTGGGTCACAGACATCAGGAAGTCATGGCATGTAAAGGATATGCGACCAAATATTTAAAATGATTATATTATTATTAATTATTACATGGGGTTTTGTTAAAAAGGTTTTTTCTCATAATAAACTTACTTCAATTAAGGGTTTTCAGTGTGAGATTAAGCTAATTCACCAAACGGTGAATTATTTTTATAATCCTTTAAACTAATCTTTACCAGGGGTGCCAATAACAGTGGAGGGCACTGTATGTGTGAGGAAAACACCATGGGGAAGGTGTCCAGTCAGCCCCATATCCTAGCAATACATTTCAACAACAGACAGTGAAGCCATTGATGTTAGTACAATTTGTTTACGATTTGAAAACATTAAAAATAAAAAATCCCGTTGACATGCATCTTAATATTCTTGTTTTATATTGACACAGTTGAACTTTTCGTTGAAATCACATGGACAGACAGAAAAGAGGGATCCATTAGCACAAACACTTGGTTATTTGTGGCCATCTGCAGCAAGCTAACCACTTTACGGTTTATGACGCTAGAAAACGATTCATTTGCTAATGTTGTTAGTTGATTAATTAGGTTTTCAAACGCCCCCTATCCGTTAACTAATAAGTCATTGTGCGGCACAAACAACCACCAACGTTATACTAACTAGTTCGTGGTGATCTTGATAGTCGTTCTTTCACTAACGTTAAGTGAAAAGACGCACATCAACCGTAACGTCACCAAAATAAGGTAACTGATTAGTCGTCTAGCCTAGCATAGCTAACATTATTACTTACGTAACTTACAGCTGGCTAATCCACCTGTGACACGGGCAAGCCTTAGGACTACCTTAGCTAAGGCCAATAGTCAACGAACCATGTATTCTATGTTGAAATGCGTTATTACCTCTAGCTTATTCCTCCAGATATGAAGTACGCTGAGTCTCCTCAGTGCCAATTTCCAACTATCGGTCCTCTTCGTGGCCGCAGTTTCGCGCTCCGACTCCTCAAAGTCAAACCTGCCGGAAGCCGAGAGCCGCTGATGATGCGCACGCACCGGCTCTTGTAACTCATTAGTTCGATAGTCACATGACTCGACTGTAAAAAAAAAAAAAGCGCCAAGCAAATGTATGAGAAAATCTGTTGACTAAACATATAATAATTCGAATTTTTTATTAACTCTGAATGCATTACATTAAGGGCGTGCAAGTAAGGGCGGTAAACTAAAGAACCATATGTGGCATAGTTTTGTTTACTATCGGTATGCTGCAGCAGTCCCACATTCTAGAATCAAATCGACAGGCGAAGTTTCAGCCTATTGAACAGTTATTCAACTCATTGAGCAGAGTTCAGTTATTCAACTTCGCCAACTGGAAAACGTGGACATGTATGTAAGCTTCGCATAATTCACTAATTAACTTTACCCGTTTAAGAATGCGCTATTTCGATGATAATAAGTTATGGTATTTATTATGTGTACTGTGCAGCTAACTAGCTAATGCTATTTTGCTTGCTAGGTTAAACCAACGTACTAAATCTGTGCATAATAACTGGTTAAGTAACGATACTTGGTATTTAGCTTTGCTGTCGCATGCAATGTGGTGCACGCTGCATTATCTTCCTTTTCTTTTACCAATGCAATGGAGTGTAACGTTAGCTAAAAAACAATTAATGCAATTGCGTAATATTGCGATTTTTTTCTGGGCGAAAAAAAACAACGCGCATCGGCTCTTTTCGGATAAGATTGCACACCTGCTTCAACTGAATGATTTTTAGGATTATCTTATTGTTCTTACAACTGCTTCTAAGTTACAAAGTAGCAGAAATGAATCACTGGGTGCGTCCCAATATTATTCACTCCCCACCTCCTTTCTTCCACTCCCCTCCCTTCCCCACGTACTTCCGGGTAGTAGAGGAGTGGTCGTACAAGTATTTGCATGTGCAGTATACAATGTACTGACATTGCGGTTTGCATCGAGACATTAATTAATATGTAACCATTAATGCGTCATTAAGATGTAATCAGCAACAGTAGACTACAACACGAAAGATCGGTTTCCGGGGCACGGAGTAGAGGAGGTGGTAGTGGAGGAAGGGAGAGTGCATTTTTCGAGTTTTGGGACACAGCCATAGAGTGAACTTTGTATAGTGATTACTTCTGAGGTAACTCAGCTGTGGAATGTGGAAATCAAATCATATAACCACGCCACACAATTAGAGCGGCACAGTTCAAGTTAAGACCATACAGCCAACATCAGAGTCTCCGTGAGTTACTGGCTATATATCTAACGTTGCTATAGTTGTTGACAATGTTGTTCTTAATGTCGATACAATGATTACCAAGTAATTGTAAGGATTACAATATCACATTTTATGCCATATGGGTATTAAACATTATTTAATTAGTTATTTTTTTATTGTGCAAGTCCATTTTTAGTCGAGATAGCCGACGCAATATGTTACGGAAATATGTTACCACCAACCCTCTATTCTGTCTGATGGTAAAATGATTGCTAGTTTTTGTGCAGTTATTATCCAATGATTTAAATTAATTATCACATTTCTGTGTTCACGAAGTTATGTTTTGTCGACGTTAAGAATACAGTGTAATTGTATAGGCCTATTAGAATGAGTGGAGAGAACATATTATTTTCAAACTAACTTCAAGTTCTAAGATTATCGTTAAAGTAAATCGCCCTGGAATTTGCCCTGTATATGTTGATGTTTCATGAATGTTTGATTTAATTATATCAATTTCAATTTTTATTTTTTTTACTAAAGTAAGTTTTTTTTTTCTGAGCTGTCTCCTTGTACAAGCAGGCCACATTTAATGTATTCTTCAGCTACAACTTCCTCATTTTATTTCCGTACCTGCTCAGCTGTGTGAAGCAACGTACGATGGTTCAAGCAAAGACCTGGATTCTTCGGAAACACTTTGAGGGCTTCCCCAAGGACAGTGACTTTGAGCTCCGAGTGGAACAGGTCTCTGAGCCCAAAAATGGAGGTACTGGTAACTTCACTGTCCTTCAGAATTTGCAATGGCTTAAAAAGTGCAATTGGACATGTTCTTGTCAAATATTTAATTAGATTTTGCCGCTTGCTAAATGAAATGTATGGAGTTAATATATATTTTGCACCGTGTCATAAGAGAGCGCCTGCCAAATAAGAGTTTAACAGCTTTAATTTTGTTTATTTCAGAGGTTCTTCTCGAGGCCGTTTTTCTCAGCGTTGATCCTTACATGAGGTGTGTACTTTGAGCTCATGGAAAACCAGATAGAGAGGATGTTCCTTTTGGCTGTAGAAACCATTCTCAACAAGGAACTGGGGTCCCATAGGGCCCTCTCCTAAAAGGGGAGGATGTTTCCTTTCAACAAAGAAAATGTACTTAATTGTCATGTTTTATTAATTGAAATTTTGCAACATTTTTTTTTTAGATTTTTAGATTTTCAAAGCTTGTCTGGTTTTCACATCATTGGTAATATCAAGGATTCTGGTAATATGATAGTCTTGTAATGGTTAAGTAATGTTGGTATAGTAGATGGCAATTTTTTTTTAAAGGGGTTTTCAACATTTTTTGATCCAGGGACCCATACCCAGGTTCAAAGGCATTCAAGGGGACCCCCATCATAAGTTAAAAAAGGCTTATATTTGTTCATTTTATTTCTGATTATTCCCCTCAATTTTCTCCCAATTTGGTAGCCAATTGAACCCCTATTCTAATTCAATTCCCCCATGTAGCAACTGCTAATGAATCACTGCTGCACAACCCCGTCAGCCGGTAGTAGAGCGGAGGTCGCCACGTCCTTTTTCAGGGCGGGACTCCTCCACGCCTGACCGTGATTCCAACTCGCCCGGGGCCGCTATATGCGCAGCGATTCTCTCCGAGCCCCTCCCCTCACTCGGGAGCAGCCGCCAATTGCCGCTCCCACAGGGCACCGGCCATGCTCGGATCTGGCAGGACCGGGGCGCGAACCCCGATCCTCGGAGTACAACTGCTCTTACCGTTGTAATACCCTGCTAGGCCCCAAAAAAGGCTTATATTTAAGAAATGGACTCGTTGACCGGGGTGGGAGGTGGGCGAGTTGATATTTCGATCGCTTATTCTCTACAGTGTTTACGGACCCCCAGGAGTCTGCGGACCTCCTGTTGAAAACCCACAGTCTAAATACATCACAATTTATAAGATAATGCGGGGGAGGAGTGAGGCGATGAGTGGGAAGGCTGACGCAGTTCGGTGCTCTGTGTTGACAGTGGACAGAGACTGCAACACTGTGTGTATGGAGGAAAGTTGTGGAGGCGGAGTTTGTGTGTTGGATTGCATGATAACACTGGACATCCCGGGACAGCGGGGGCTATTTTTAATCAGGACGTTTGGCTGTAGGGTATTTCACTTAATTAGTGTTTGTGTGTTGTGGGTCTGCTCCACTGTCTATGTCTTTCTTGTTGTTGCTGGTGGCTACAAGTTATTCTATTCTATTTAGGTATGCTGCGTTTGTGTAATGGTGTGTTAAATGGCCGCGGCTGTTGCAGCCTATAGTGGGCTATTTGAGGTGGAAGTACCCAGCCACAGGATGGTCATTTAAGTGCCATTTGGATTGGGGGGGTGGCAACATTCTGAGCTACAGAAAGTACAAGCTCCCAACCGCCTGGAATATTTGCACTGCCAGTAAAATGGTGCTAATGTGACTCATGAATAAAGTGTTTTGTTTTTGTAGGCCATACAGCAGGACACGCATGAAAGAAGGTGATGTGATGATCGGAGGTCAAGTTGCCAAGTAAGGAAGAGGCCATTTAAGCTATATGCGGCCCATTTTTCTCTGTGATTCTTTTGTTTACACAATATTGTGCTTTCTCATAATATTCTTTAAAAATGATTTGTTTATTCAAGGCAGCCTTTCTAAAGCACACATTTCACTTTGCATTTTCTCAAGGAAAAAAATAAAATAAATAAAAAGACTCATTGTTATTGCATCTGTCCCACAACAAACACAAGGAGAAATGACCACCCAGAGGCTCCAGGACATTATTCTTTTCAAATAAATGTTACACTGTAGAGGTGGCGTCTCCTCCATTGTGAACATGACAAGATATTACACCGTCTTGCACTCTTTCAAAATAATGGATTGTACAAATGTCACCTTGTTCCTCTGTAGTTTGCCTGGGCTTTTTTCAGTAGTAAAAATGTATTAATTGTGTTCTGTTGGAAGTGGGGATGAGTGCCATCTGTAGCTTTGAGAGAACACATTGCAGCAATGAGACTGTTCACAGGAAAGGAAAATGTGGGATGCTGTTAATGCCAGGCTATAGATTGAAATTCCATGAGCAAGGATGAGCACTTGTGACAAAACAGGCTTTTTTTTCGCATCGCAGGGTGATCCAGAGTAAAAACCCCAGCTTTCCGGTTGGGTCCCATGTGGTTGCCAGACTTGGCTGGAGGACTCACGGTCTCTCAGACGGTACTGATCTTAAACCGTTACCGTCGGGCTGGCCTCAGGACATCCCACTGTCCCTGGCTCTGGGAGCCATCGGCATGCCTGGGTAATGGTAACTCCAGTGGCCTCTGTGAACAAGGGCCGTTAGTGCTAGCTTTGATGTGGTTGGCTCAGCAAGGGGGTTAACTGCACTAATCCCAAGTGGAAAAGTGCTGTTCTGCCTTTCTAATGAACCATTAACCATGATAATCCCAGCCCTATAAATGTGTGTTCCATAAAAACGTTTGCACTCTAAATAGCCTTGCATCATCTCTGTACAGAAATGGAACATGTTAACCGATATGATGTTCTGAATGATGAGCTGCGCTACGGTGCTGAGGCCGATGGTGACATGGCGGTTTCCTGCGTTACAGGTTGACCGCTCTGTACGGACTGGAGGAAGTGTGTCAGATTCAACCTGGAGAAACGCTTCTGGTGAATGCTGCAGCAGGAGCTGTTGGGTCTGTGGTTGGGCAGATTGCCAAAATGAAGGTGGGTCTAGATGTCTTACTTCGCCGTGACTGTAGACTACTAAATTAGCATATAAACGGCAAGTTTAAATGTACAGTACTGAACGTATGGTGATTTCTGTCTTGTCGTAACGTAAGGCTTAATTGAGGGTATTTCCCAGACAAAGCCATCCATAATAATCCTTGTACAAAATTATTTTATTAAATTTTTTAGATTGGGGTTTTGGTAGGCTTGAATATGCTGAGTAAGAGTACCTCCTCTTGGTGGTTTTGCTGTTTGTTTTAACCACTACCGCTCCATTTGACTTTCTTCAGGGCTGTAAAGTGGTGGGTTGTGCTGGAACTGATGCCAAGGTGTCATACTTGAAAGAGCTTGGGTTTGATCACACATTCAACTACAAGACCATAACCTCATTGGAAGAGGCTTTGACAGCTGCCTCCCCAGATGGATATGATTGCTACTTCGATAATGTAAGCAGAATGTCTGCTGCTTTTATATTAGCCACATAATTGTGTATTTTGGTGCTAGAGCTGAATACAAGGTAAAGCAACTAAATGTATATATTATTATTTTTATTTATTTTATTTGCATTAGATATTGATTTTTATCTTGTGCCAAAACTACTGGAAGGTGACCACAAAAGTTTTATTGTCCAGTTCCCAATATACTTCTCAGGCAGCCTAAATTGTGACTTATCAATTTATTTTACTATTAAGGTTGGGGGATCATTCTCTAGTGTGGCCGTTCCTCAGATGAAGCAATTTGGTCGGATTGCTGTGTGTGGGAGCATTTCCTTGTACAATGACACCGCTCCCCAAACTGGTATGTTTTTCTCTGCTTACAAATTACATATTTGCACAAGGCAGTTACTTAACTATTTATTTTTTTGAACCCTTCACAAAAGCAGTGTCAATCTTGCATTTTCTTTTGTAAAACTCCCCACCACCTGTTTTCCAAATATTGAATGCCCAGTCATATTCCCCAGCCTCATTCATTGCTATCAACCTCTGCTATCATTTTGGGAGAGTGCTGATAACTATGTGCTCTACTCTGACCACGCAATGTCAAGCCGCTGTTTCTTATCACACCTCAGTCCACAGCTCAAGCTTGCACAGGTGTGATTTGCAGAAAGACCAGCAGGGGCCACTTGTGAGCCACGAGCCATGTGGTCATCTTAGCTGACTGCATCCCTGTTTCCCTGGGTAACATTACGGCCTATTATGTGTGGCCCTTAGGGGATACTGGCCACAGTTGGCACTGGCACAGACCAGATTCCACTGAGGCCCACCCACATACTGGAACAGTGCCTTTACAGGATGAGCCATCTAATATAAACACATTGCTCTTCAATTAAGTACTCTGGTCACATCATTAGATATTGTATCTTACACTATAGAGAATCACACATGGACAGTTATATACATTTTTACAGCTCCTTCCAAATAGAGCCCTGCTCAGAACAGATTCCCTGCTCAGAAACCATAACTGACGGACATTCTAAATTGGGTCATAGTTCAGAAAGATTTTTTTTTTAAGGTTTTTTGTTCATAAAAACATAAAACGGCTTTCCAGGAAAAGGGAAAGAGCTTCTTTCTGACAATAAAGGTTATACTGTTGGCAATTAAACTTTTGTCTCTGACCATGTCTCTTTTGAAGGACATGTTTACACAGCAGGGCCATCATATTAAAATGGCTTTCATAGAAGGCAAAAACATCTCTATTTTCTCCAGAATCGTCCATCCACAATAAGAGATGTTTAGCATTTTTGCAACCACTAGAGGGCATTAGTAATACCTTTTTTAACAAAGAACCAACTACACTGCATATCTGGAAGCAGAGTGATGGTGTGAAGCTTGTTTAATACCTCAGACCCTTGATGATTTACAGCCATTTAGCCAACCATGTGTTCCATACTGTTTCAGTGTAATTTACAGCTTAATCTAGCTCTGTAGGAGTACCTGAAAATAAGATGTCCTAAGATTTTGTTGGATCACAGACATCAGGAAGTCATGACATGCAAAGGACATGCAAACATATAAATTTGATGACTTTACCCTCAGTGACGGTTTCATTTCAAATCCAATGTGCTGGAGTACACAGCCAAAACAACAAAAATTGTCTCGCTGTCCAAATGCATACGGACTGTACTGTATATGTAATAAAATTTAATTAAAGCAGGAGTTGTACTGGAATTTGAAGTGAGGTTACACTGAGGTGGCTCTTTCATGAAGTTGTGCATGCCCTGTGCCACATTGTAGAGAATAATAGATTAACACCTCCTTCAAATGTTCCCAGGTACTTTTTTACAGCCTCATTTGGTATTCAAGCAGCTGAAAATGGAAGGATTTCTTGTCTCTCGATGGGAGCGTAAGAATGAGGAATCTCTACTACGGCTGATATCATGGATGAAAGAGGCAAGTGAAGCAGGCAAAACTATTGACGCTTAATATTCTTTCATTTAGTTTATTTTCCAGTAACATTTTCAATCAATCTGTTCACACAATATACCGCTTGAAAATGTTATAACTCACGATTCTATCTCTGTGAACTGTTTTACGATACCAATGTTATAGCGACAACGGTTCCTTATTTTTATAACGTGAAACAGCCAGGATCAAAACGACGACTCCGTACGATTTGAGTCAATAGGCTCCATATTGAGTATCTTAGCGCATCGTCTAAAACGCATAGCGCAGGTGCATTTAAGCTGTGTCCAACTCCCCTTTTGCTAGTTCGAGAGCACAAAGTAAGGCGGAAGGTTCAAATGGGCTGAACCTAGCCTCTTCATTAATTTATAGGTGTGTCTTGGGCATAACGTGCAATAAACCAATCAGTGTTATCTCCCATTCCCTTTAAAACCTGCATTTGCACCTTGGCGGATTGCTGTTATAATGGCAAATTTAATAAGACTGCAAAAAGAGCGATAAACCACTATGACGTGTTTTCATATACACAATAATAATCTTAAACATTAGGGTTTAACACCGGCACGGTAAACATCGGTAATTCCCAACTAAAATATTTGCTATTAAATATATGCGTTTTAATTTTGTTAAAAGCACATGCAACATCGGAGAATAAGCTACCAGAACTTTGCTTCCATCTCACCTTAGAAAACGCCAAAATAGCCTGCCTGTTTAACGATTATACAATGAACAATGAAGCATTGTCAAACATCAATTCCATGAGGCTGTTGTCACAGCAGTCAGATCACAGACAATGCATGTGCCTAGCAAAATTCAAGCTTCATATTCATATTGCATGCATTCTAATATTGATTAATAACATAAATAGCGTTATTTTGCCTTAATGATGACACTAAATACACTAAAGCTGTCAGGTTGGGAACCCATAAGTTTATGCATATTTTCCCTTTTTTGGTATTTGAACAACGTGAGCTCTGGGAGCTAAAATGACGCCTGCGCCGGCCTGAGACTAGCAAAGACACTTGCGTTTGGCTTAGCGCCGCTTAGCGCCAGGTGTAAGATGGGGCCCATTATGTAAATTACTCCAGCTGCAAAGAGCCATATTTAAATGAGATTTTGCGTGTTTGGAATGGTTACACTGTTAAAAATATATATATATAATATATCTCATAAGAAAATGGTGAAAAGACTGGCACCCAGTGAAAAGCCATTTAATGAAAGGAAAAAATAATTTTATTTTTTTAGGAGATGACTTGTAATAATTATTGTACAAACCCCAATTCCAAAAAAGTTGGGACAGTATGTAAAATGCACATAAAAACAGAAAGCAGTGATTTGTACATTTTCTTTTACATACAGTGGGGACGGAAAGTATTTGGGCAGTGACACAATTTGTGTTGTTTTGGTTCTGTACTCCAGAACATTGAATTTGTAATGTAACAGTGACTATGAGGTTAAAGTGCAGACTTTCAGCATTTCAACTTTTTTGGAACGTGGTGCACGCATCAAATTCAGAATTGGCGTATATTTACAAAAAACAAAGTTGATAAGGTAAAACATTAAATATATTTTCTTGTACTGTTTTTAATTAAATATATGTAAATGAGAATTTACAAATTTCTGCTTTTATGCGCATTTTACTGTCAACTTTTTTTAGAAGTTTAATGACAAGATTTATATGGTTAAATAACAGAATACTTACAGCTAAATAACAGGATTCATATAGCCCCCCTTCATTAAATGGTTTTTCACTGGCAACATTGCTGCCATTTTTCATGTTATATTTTTTTTATGGTAGGACTGAAATGATCGGAACTATACTTACTAGCACTACTCACACCATTAGTGTCACATAAAATCACATTTCCATCTGATGGGTTTTATTTTGCTTTGTTATTCACTGTTTGTTATAAAATATTGTTGGATTGCTTGTTTGATATAAAATACTAGTTACACATGTTCTGTAACACATTTTCCTCCATTGTTAAAAATGTATTTATTCTTACTGTTAAATACGGGTTCTTTACGTTGTGGGCTTTGATTGTTATGACGTATCGGCTATCCTTCTTGCTACAATGACGGCCGTCATCTTATTGATTGCCTGTCTTTTAATACCTCCATTTGTACTGAAATGCACATGCAAATTACAGTTTCCCAAAATTGCTTTCGGGCTTAGTAAATCACATTACATGTGATAAAGTCATTATTTGCATGACCTCCTCCCAATATTTTGCGAAATAACGAAGGCACGCCAATTTAGTATATTTTGCAAAAATGAAAAATCCATGTACCTTAAAATTTTAACACACGCAGTCCTCTGCATCTCGTTAGTTGATCATCTCTGACAATTTTTTTTGCACGTTAACAATTTTAGACATGATCTTGTACAAACCTGTAAATCAACCCCTATTTGTTCTGGGAATCCAGACGACACCTATCACAGTAAAATTGGTTTTGTATCTTTATCCCGGCAAAAAAAATGTTTCAGCTTCCTTTACTTTGTTTCAGTAAAATCGAGGGGTTTTAAAGTGTCTCTTGCTTGACTTGCAGGGAAAGCTGAAGTACAGTGAGCACATCACCACTGGCTTTGAGAACATGCCAGCAGCCTTCATGGGGATGCTGAAGGGGGACAACATCGGAAAGGCCATTGTCAAAATTTGACAATTCATTTAATGCGCCTCCTCAACTATCCACCATTAGAAATCCTTTTTGGTTTTGTACAAGTTCAGTTTTATGCCATATCTGACTGGCCTTAGCGATGTACCTTGGTAGGATTTTTGTTCCCCTGAAAATAAAGAGCAGTATGTGGGGCCATAACTGATCCATAATAAAAAGGGAGAAGGACAGCAACTCATTCTTTTGTTTTATTTGGGCACGGACGCATTTTGGCTTCCGCCTTCGTCAGCGTGCATATTTGCCATAACTGATCCAACCTACAGGTTCATGTTTTGCAGATTCAGCAGTCCAAAAAATAAAGAAAATTGCTAGTAATTATAGGGCTTGTTTCAACTTAAAATGTTGCTAATCGACATGGAAGAAACACATTTAGTGTCCAATCTCATTTCCTTTGTGAAAGGATCTAGAATTATTTTCTTAATTACCATTGGTTTCAGATTTCTTGCAAGCTTTTGTTTAACCTGAAAGCGGGGCAGTATTTTTAGACCTTGATTTGAATTTCATTAGATGGGTAAGAGCCCTGTTTCTATGGAGAAGATGGCCCTTTTTGTGTGCACCAATCAGATGCTGAGGAGGTGATCAAAGGAGTACATTCTGTCAGAGGAACACCTGCCACAACAGACCAATGTGCTGATGTTCTATAATGATGTCAATGAATGTATACAACTGTGGCCTGCTTAGGACTTTTTATCGATTATTTTATAGGGAGATAAATGCAGATATCTTTGAGCATTAGCACCTCATGTTTTTACGTTGAACGAAATGTTTAATTGCATTTTATGAAAGCACATCACACAGAAGCCTTAAAGATTGGTGATGTCATTTTTGCTGAACCTGGTTTTGGTTTGTGTCTGCTATACAGACATATTTGAATGCCTTTATCAAAAGAATATGGTAACTTTCACCTGCAAATGTGTTGCTTAGTCAAGAAGACCAACATAGAGTGGATTCCAATCGCTTATTTTATCTGTCCTTTTCTCCTCGGTCCTCGAATGACCCGGAAATCGATCGAGGCTCCCCATCTTTAAGGACATTCCAAATGCTAAATACTCCACGGGTGTGTCCCAATACTCGAAAAATGCACACTCCTTTCTTCCCCTACCACCTCCTCTCCTCTGTGCCCGGAAACCGATCTTTGGTTCCTCCCCCCCACTGTCCCAATAGTGGAGAAGACGAGCAAAGCCATGGGACCAGCTTTCGGCTCTCAACCTCAGCACCGGATATAATGTCGCCCTCTGCTGATATTTATGATTTGCGCTCAAAAAGCGAGTTTTCCCATTGGGCTCCATTCATTTTTGACAGCAAATGAAAAATATTTCCACTAATATGATATTAAAGTGCATTATATTTCTTTAAAAAATCACATCATTTTTCCAAAGTAAGTTTTTTTGTTCTTACCACACAGACAAAGGCATGATTTTTTTTTTTTGTATTATTTATTTTTGTATCACATTTTCGCGTCGTAATTGGAAAGTGCGCATGTCTGAGTTGGATAATGACATGGGGGTGCGTCCGAGGCTGTGTCCCAATATTCTTCACTCCCCACTACCACTCCTCTTCTACCCGGAAGTATGCAAAACTGTCTGGGACGCACCCCCAATACTCGAAAAATGCACCCTCCCTTCCTCCACTACCACCTCCTTTACTCCGTGCCCCGGAAACGGATCTTTGTGTTTTAATCTAATGTCGCTGATTACATCTTATTTACGTATTAATGGTTACATATTCATTAATGTCTCGACGCAAACCGCAATGTCGGGTACATTATATAATGTACATGCAAATACTTGTACTCGAAACGTATATGTATATAATATGTACTATATTAGTTATTCATTCATACAAACTCAATTTATCTTGTTAAAGACATTGAATGGCATTCAATTCAATACGTTCATTGTCAGGGTCCAAAGGGACCACGTGCTGTCATGTAATTTGAATAAATCATGAACACTGACATTATGAGTAGCTGAATCACCTCATTTTTTCCTATGTTTTGGTTCTGTACTCCAGCACTTTTGATGTGAAATGATACAACAACTGTGAGGCTAAAGTACAGACTGTAAGCTTTAATTTGAGGGCATTCTCATCCATATTGTAACTGAAGAAGGCTGGAGTACAGGCCTGGCATAGCATCACCAGTGAAGATACCCAGCATCTGATGATTTCTACAGCTCGCAGATTTCAGGCAGTCCTTGCATGCAAAGGACATGCAACCACCAAGTATTATTCTTTCATCGCAAACATAATTAATGATTAGGATTAATACACTTTCCCCTTATGTCACAAGGAATATATTCAATGCATTAACTGTACAAATCCCATGAAAGAGACATTTCTCATTTATATTGGTACAGATATTCTGCAATAAAATATGCTTTAGAACAGGGGTGTCCAAACTTTTTTCACTGAGGGCCACATACAGAAAAATATGCGAAAGGTTGGGCCACTCACTAAAGTTAAGGTATATCGCCTCACCTCTAGTGTATTAACAGTAATAAAAATCAATCAATCAAATGTAGGTAAATTATCTTTGATAATTTAATATACTTAAAGAAAAAACTGCATACATCACATCTTTCTATGTATGGGGTTTAATTTATCTATTTTCAAATAAAATCAATCAAATGTATGGTAAGTTAATAAAATCAATCAAATGTAGGTGAATTACGCTTGATAATTCAATATACTTAATGAAAAAAAAAACAGCCTACATCACATCTTTCCATTTATGGGGTTTCATTTATCTATTTCTAAATAAAATCAATCAAATGTAGGTAAATTATGCTTGATAATTTAATATACTTAAAGAAAAAAAACTGCATAAATCACATCTCTCCATTAATGGGTTTTCATTGAACAAATTTTTTTTTTTTTACAAAAAGGGTTGGCAGCTCATTCGCAAAACAGCAGCCTCAGATTGCTTCTTCGTCAGGATGGGGGCCCCCTTCACAGCCCTGTATAAAGAGGGAAAAATAAGAGGACAAGGGGAAGGGTAGGCTTTATTTAAGCTTGTTATGCAAATAATTTATTGCGGTTGTTAACACATCAGCTAACGTTTTTTAGAAAATGTTATCAACTTTAATTGACTGAATTTATTAAGTAATTGGGCTTTTGAACACATGAATACTGTGTAATATATTTTAACTCACCTACAATGGAAACAGCGTTGCACTTAATGGGAGCAGTGATGCTGCGCTTTGGACTGAAGGATGGCTGGCATATGGCGTTTATTTAGTTCCATAAATAGCGCGCGCGTGGAATTGTGAAGCGAGCGCACAGAACAGTGTCCGCGCGAGTGGAGCTATGAAGCGAGCGAGCACAGAACCATGTGCAAGCGTGGAGCTGTGAAGCGAGCGAGCAGAGAACCATCCGCGCGAGCACGGAGCTGTGGGCGTGCGAACTTGGTTTACGCTCGCTCGAAATTGGTTTACGCTCGCTCGAAGTTGGTTTACGCTCGCTCGCTCGCCAAGTTCATTTTTGAGACTTTGGGGGCGGGGATGGCATGCATTGTGGCTGATGTCTCCACTTCTTTGATTGGTCACTAGCCTATATATATATATAATACCTTTTTTTTGGTAGCTACTGGCAAAACTTTTCAGAATGTTGGAGGCAAATGAATTACGTAAACTACCGAGATTACGTTTCATTACACACTTGCTACAACTGAGTTATGTATTACGAAAATAGGATATATTTTGGTAATGGCGACTGCAGCCTATTGTACACAATGCATGTAGCTTAAAATGGCTACTTAGAAAATGTAATGTGTTGGCTACTGACCGACTGGTCACTCATGTAGCTAATGTAGCAATAGCAAATAGCCTAAGGCAAAGTTAGTTAGCTAGCTAGGTAACGTTTTTATCCAGGCGTAATCTATCCGCTCGTTAATTTCTCGTGTTAAGTCAAATTGGTATTGCTTTTTAAAATTAACTTTGACCTCTGACAATAGACGACAGTAGTATGCCAACTGCTATAATTTAAATTATAGGCCTCCTGTTGAAATGTTTTGTGGATTGCTTTATGATAGGGAGAGTTGCGTGATGCTGCACGGCGGGTGGTGTCTCTGCTACAGAATGTCCTGGCCGAGACGGCTAGAGACAGGGAGGATTGTTTTTCACTTTTTATGAGCTAAAAGCAACCCTTATTTAACGTTGTGTCAAGACTTGTATATCTCGAGTTCTTGGTGAGGGGGGGAAATGCCATAAATAATCCAATTTAAAAAACTTGTTTCATGTGACTGTTGATTTAAGGCGCCAAATTGTATGTACTTTATATTGTGGCGATCCGGGGCGATTGCGAGTAACGGGGATCGTTGTGCATGTCAACTGTTGTGTTCAAATGTAATGACGTGTGCAGTAGCAATTGGCAGTTGACCTTTGAATGACCAGCAGGAGTTCAACCAGGTCCGCGCTAGAGACCGTTTGTTGATTGACGTATGACAGAGTGAATTACGTGTGATTGGTTGGGGTGAGCTGCAGGGCACCTATCAAGGGCCGCCTTTGTTAAGCATGCTTATTTGCATAGAGGGGCTATAAAGCTGGCTACGATCCAGCAAGCGATGTCTATTCTAACTGTTAACTGGAGAAGAAGGAACTAAGAGATTGTACTCTTACTCAATAAACTATTTCCATCAAGAAAACCTGACTCCGACTCCATGGCTCGCCACAATGGTGTCAGAAGCGGGACGATCTGGGAACAGATCCGCGATTTGGAGCGGCAGGTGACCAAGCAGATGGACGTTATCGCAGGAGCGTCTGCGAAGCGGCCCACGAATAGACCCGGGGGATTACCCGAAGGAGCCAGCGCAACAAGACCGGAGCGAGAGATGTCGATTGCAGACCAGGCGGAGGTGCCCGCGCTGGTGGCTGACCCCGCGGCCGGAAATGAAGCGCAAGTAGGTCGGCCGGAAGCCAACGAGGTCGCCCCTGCTTCCAGGCCGAACCAAACGGCGGTGCTGGTGCAGCGACCGACCACACCGTTAAAGGCGGTGATAAAGCTACCCCGCTACACGGGAAAGGGTGAGCTAGAGTCGTACCAAATCCAGGTACGACTCGCGGCTAGCTACAACGGCTGGGACGAGAGCCAGACAGCCACCCACTTAGCGTTAGCCCTGGAGGGCGAGGCCTGCCAGGTGCTTCTAGACCTGGACAGCGCCGAACCACTGACGCTACCGGCACTGATGACAGCGCTGGAACGCCGGTTCGGACAGCGGCAATTCCTGGAGGTGAGCCGGGAGAAGCTCGCCACGCGACGGCGGACCGGAGCAGAGAGCCTCAGCGTCCTCGCCGCCGACATCAGGCTGTTAGCTCGCCGCGGCTACCCTCAACTCGACAACGCAGGCCAGCAGGAGCTAGCCTGCCAGACCTTCACGCAGGCCCTCACTCCGGAGCGCCTACAACAACAGGTCCGCATCGCCAAACCGGCGTCCCTGGACGCAGCGCTTCGCGAGGCCGAGCGACTGGAGCTCATTCTGGGCACCACACCCAACGGGACCCCGGCTAACGAGCCCCGGGTCCGAGCTGCCGATTGCGAGGAGGTGAGATGGGTCCAGCGGAACCCCGATCGACCGCGGCAACGACAGGAACGGGAGCGACGCTGCTTCCGGTGCGACGAACCGGGGCACCTCGCCCGCGACTGCCCCGCCCCTGCACCAAGAGCAAAAGTTCCGTTTGATGCTCTTTTAAGAGCAGAGGAACAGGCCCACGGGGCCGAGCCCCGTATTGGCAGACTGGGGACGAAGACCGGGCTGTACTTGTCTTGCAGTTTGGACGGACAAGCCTGCTGGGCGCTGGTCGACACCGGAGCCACTATTTCCCTGTTAAGGCCGGGGGTACTTCGGGGTACTAGCGGGCTGCTTTCGGGTGCATGGACCCCTACCTCTACCCAGCTAACCGCCGTCACTGGGCAGAAGATGGGCATGCGTGGTAGTAAGCAATTACAAGTGTGTGCGGGGGCCCAGCGAGTGAAACACGAGTTTTGGTTAGCAGATATAAAAGATGCATGCATTATCGGTTTAGATTTATTAGCCTTGTGGGGAGCTAGCATAAATGTGATAGCCGAAACTATAACTATTGGTACCGAAACGCTGGGCCTCCGATCGAATTGTGAATTAAAAGCAGCCCGCCGAACTAGATGCCCTGGGGTACCCCCCAAACACTGCCGAACTTGCACTGGAGCCGAGCGGCGCGAGCTGAGGACGCCCGTCGACTTGGTGTTCGGAGCCCCGCCCGGACCAACGGAGCACCACCAGTCAGAGGCCGGGTACGCACGGGCTGTGATCGAGCGCCTGGAGACCGCCCACAGCTTTACCCGCCAGGCCCAATCCGCCGCAAGTGTTAAGCAGAAGCGAGCGTATGATGTGCGCTGTCGGGGGCAGCCCTTCACCAGCGGAGACAAGGTATGGATCTACTGTCCGATCCGTAAGAAGGGTCTGTCCCCGAAATTGCAGTCGCATTGGCGGGGCCCTGGTGAAGTGGTGGGCCGGCTGAGCGAGGTGGTCTATCGAGTGCGCATGCCCGGCCGAAGGAAACTGGTGGTGCTTCACCGGGACCGTCTAGCTCCCTACCGGCCGCTGTTGGATGGTGTTGAGGAGGGGATGGGCGTCGGCGAGGATCAGCCCGCTTTACGTGCGCCCACCCCTCCTCCACCAGAAAACCCAGCGACAGCTGAGGGCCCGAATCGCCCTTCTCGCCAACGGAGGACTCCTGCCCGTTTCCGGGACTTTGTACGTGAGTGCGGACAGTTAAAGGGGTCGCAAGGGACTGCTGACCCCTTAGGTGGGGGCAGTGTGGCGATCCGGGGCGATTGCGAGTAACGGGGATCGTTGTGCATGTCAACTGTTGTGTTCAAATGTAATGACGTGTGCAGTAGCAATTGGCAGTTGACCTTTGAATGACCAGCAGGAGTTCAACCAGGTCCGCGCTAGAGACCGTTTGTTGATTGACGTATGACAGAGTGAATTACGTGTGATTGGTTGGGGTGAGCTGCAGGGCACCTATCAAGGGCCGCCTTTGTTAAGCATGCTTATTTGCATAGAGGGGCTATAAAGCTGGCTACGATCCAGCAAGCGATGTCTATTCCAACTGTTAACTGGAGAAGAAGGAACTAAGAGATTGTACTCTTACTCAATAAACTATTTCCATCAAGTAAACCTGACTCCGACTCCATGGCTCGCCACAATATGTTTAAAATTGCAATCGGCATAAGAACGGGTAATATGTTTATTCCGTTGTGTTTGAAATATTAAGGAGTTGTCTCTGCAGATTTAGAAAACCAGAGCCAAGCAGTTCCACAGCAGACACAGCACCAGAGGCAGACTTCTGGCCAAGCAGTTCAACAGCAGACACAGCATCAGAGGCAGACTTCTGGTCAAGCAGTTAATTCAAGAAAATGAAACGGTCTGGATGTGTCTATATTTGGATAGCTTTTAATTAAAATTAATTAAATTAAAAATAAAAAGTATCTGGATTTGACTGCATTTGAACAGCTTTTAATTGAAGAAAAGAACAAATGCCACAAATTATTAAATAAATCGTCTAATGACAGTCACATCGGCTACATGTCAACTTGCTTTCGTGAGGTTTGGGACTACGATCACGAAATTGATTAGAAGGGGTCTGGCATAGGCTAGATATTATGCACAAAAGGTAGCCTATTGTTATTATTAAGTTATTAGAAGGTAGGTTATATTGCCTACACAATAATTATCAACAACATAATTATTCATTAGCGTTTAATTCCAGGCTTGCTGTTTATTTTTACTAAATCATTGTCTGCACATTGATGTTCTCACATCGGATCAATCAATGCTGGCACTTATGGGCTATCGTGCTATTTTGTATTGTGCATAATAAATGCCGAGCCGTGGCTAATTACAACGCGGAGACAACGTACTTTATCTGTGTTCAATTGGTGAAACTATTGGTCAGTTTCACTATAGCCTTAGTTGAAGTAATTGCACAATTGTATGAACAGCACTTAATAGGCTACAGTGTAGGCCTACTACAGCGTGAATGTGTAACTAAAAACATAATTTGAACAATTTTGTTAATGTTAACGTCATATTGCGTTACACTGCACTGCCCCTATAACATCAGAAGGAGGCTCACTTGGCCTATTATACTAGCCTACATAGCCTATTGCACCAGACAATATGCTACATAGACGCATATGATTTTAGAATTATTCCAATTCATACCAATTTTATAATATAGCCTAAGGTTAACCCAATCGCATGCCAATATGACAACCCTAAGGACTAGCCTATATAAAAAGGCATAGCTAGTTAGATTATAACGAGCACATTAAAGATAAGTTTAATAGTAGCCTATGCTATTGGAGATTTCAGGGACTGCCGATCAAGTCACATGAAGGAAAATCGGCCAATACGATCGACTCCATCCCAAACACCGGCGTCAAAATAGTAGGCTGACAATTAGCTCGTGAGCGCTGTTCATTTTTTAAATATGCAGAACAAAACGTAGAAGGTTTACGAATATGATTATTTTTACGTTATATTGATTGTTCATAATGTATCACAGATCCATATTCATCTAAGATTAGCCTAGCTACATCAATAGCATCACTATTCCTAGGCCTAGGCTATCATGTTAAATTCAATTTGGTAATAGGCTAATACAAAATTGACAAACCCATATTCTGTCAGAGAAATTAGCACAGTTTAGAACATATTAGCGTTTTAGCTAACGTTAAATCCACATTTGCACGACAACTATACTGAAGCATGTCATCATCATCCATCAACCCGCTTATTCCTTTTTCAGGGTCACGGGGGGTGCTGGAGCCTATCCCAGCATGCATTGGGCGAGAGGCAGGAATACACCCTGGACAGGCCGCCAATCCATCACAGAGCACTCACACCATTCACTCACTCATTCATACCTATGGGCAATTTAGAGTCTCCAATTAGCCTAACCTGCATGTTTTTGGACTGTGGGAGGAAACCAGAGTACCCGGAGGAAACCCACGCTGACACGGGGAGAACATGCAAACTCCACACAGAAAGGCCCTCGGCCGGGATTCGAACTCGGTACTTTCTTGCTGTAAGGCGACAGTGCTAACCACTGCACCACCGTGCCGCCCTGAAGCATGTCAAGCCATTAAATAGGCTAAAGAAGTGTGTACGACATCGTCAAAGTAACAGGTTTTTAGTAACGTTAGGTTAGCCATCTAGTTAACGGAAATGAGTGGCAAACTTGGTGGCTTCTGTAAGATATCAAATGCTTATCCATGACATATTATGCTACACCAGCAAGTAAACTAAATTCATATTTTACTTCATCATGATCAGTCATGTTCTTCATCGCAGAATCGACTACGTGAGATCAAATGGCCAATCACATAAGTCAAGGTCGGTACCTAGTGACCAATCAAAGAAGTGGAAACATCAGCCACTATGCATGCCATCCCCGCCCCCAAAGTCTCAAAAATGAACTTAGCAAGCGAGCGAGCGTAAACCAACTTCGAGCGAGCGTAAACCAATTTCAAGCGAGAGCAAACCAAGTTCGCACGCCCACAGCTCCGTGCTCGCGCGGATGGTTCTCTGCTCGCTTGCGTCACAGGTCCACGCTCGCAGATGGGCTTTGTGCTCGCGCGGATGGTTTTCTGCTCGCTCGCTTCATAGCTCCACTCGCGCAGACACTGTTCTGTGCGCTCGCTTCACAATTCCACGCGCGCGCTATTTATGGAACTAAATAAACGCCATACTGGCAGGTCAGGAGTAAGTTTGGTGGTTGAGATGCGAAGGACATCACAGAGATGGCTGTCGGTCATTTTGGTTCTCAATCTGCTTTTGTTCAGAGTTAACAGAGAAAATGTTTGCTCGCATATGTACGTTGTGCCAAACAGACTCGTCATTTTTTTTGCGTGGCGTCGCATCAGAGGAAACTTGGCCTTTTCCAAGCTCCGGTAGAAGTCGGGTAGGGAGAGGAGCTGATGTTGATTCTTCAGAGAATCATCACACTGCATTTCGATTAGTTCTAATTGCAGGCTCTCTTCCACTTCTTCTGCATCCATCAGGAAGGGAGTTGAGAACAGCTTGATTTCTTTCTCAATGACAGAAAAATCTTGGAAGCGCTGATTGAATTCTGTCATAAGAGATGTGATCACAGACACATATTTCCCATTTTTAGCAGAAAGGTCGGCCTTTGGATGAGCACATTTGATTTCGGATAGCGTAGGGAAGTGCGCAAGGTTGAAGTTGCGTAGTTGTGTCTCAAAAAGACGAAGCTTCACACAGAATGCTTTCATGTGTGCATAAAGTTGTGGTACAAGCTGGTCTTTGCCTTGTAGGCTCTTGTTCAGTGAGTTAAGATGATCCGTAAGATCAACTAGAAAGGCCAGGTCTGCCAACCATAGAGGATCACTCAGTTCATGAAGAGGTCGGTCCTTCTCTTTCAAAAACTGGTCAATTTCTGATCTCAGGGAATAAAACCGCTTCAGCACGGAGCCGCGACTAAGCCAGCGCACATCACAATGATAGAGTACGTCCCCGTATTCAGCATCGACGTCAGATAGGAAAGCTTGAAATTCTCTGTGGTAGAGCCCTCGTGCTCGAATTATGTTGACAGTTTTCACAACTGTGGTCATCACATCGCCAAGCTGGACTGTCTTGGCACAGAGAGCTTCTTGGTGGATGATACAGTGCATTTTCACAGCCTCGCCTCCACTCTCTCGCACCTTGGCGCACACCATAGATGCCATTCCTTTGCGCTCGCCTGTCATAGCTGGAGCCCCATCCGTTGCAACTCCACACAGCTTGTCATGCAGCTCCTCCGTAATGCGAAAGTTATCGTCAACTCCCCGCAAAAAAATTAACAGTCGCCAGTAGTTAGGAATAACTCACAACTGAGAAGAGGTGTAGTTTATAACTTTAGTGAAGAGCTGCACACAATACACAGACCGTGCGAGAGCACCGGAGACAGGCAGAACCGGAAGAGGGAGAGAGAGGCACATGCGCAGAAGTAAACATAACAATAATCACTGGCGTGACCACCTTTCCTCCCCACACCCACCCCGACCAAGCGAGGAAGTACACCCATCACATGGCAAGCCTAAAATAAACAGGTAAATACCATCACATGGCAAGCCTAAAATAAACAGGTAAATACAACATACCAAACGGATTACCCACAATCCAACCGAACTAAACACCAAGTGGGCACAGTAGACCAACTGTCAGGGACACCATAAGCATAAAAACAGTACACCAACATCAAAACACAAATGTCAGAAGAAACATGGGAAGGATACACATAGTCCATCACAAGTCCACGACATAGTCATCCAGACGATGTGGCAGGCGACGCTGTCTGGTAGGGCGCCGTGGTGACATGGGTGCAACACCAGGAACCGGCTGTGACGACATGGTCACCTCTGGGCCACAGGGCGGGGTGAAGGAGTAGGCGTGACGATCCTCCGGCACAGGACAGGACGGAGAGGGGCAGGAGGGGGCAGGAATCGAAGCAATCTCCGGCGGTATAGCCGGCGGTGCGGGGGCCAGAGAGGGCGTGGTGTGGGGCACCGGTAGTAGCTCCATATCCTCATCCCCAGATCCATCATCATTATCATCAGACGTATGGCTTGTGTCACGGTAGGTGGGGGACACCTTGTAGCAGTCACTTTTCTTGACACGGTAGGTGGCGTCCCTAAGCTGTGACTCTGCAAACTTGCGCAGATCACACCAGAGCCCTTGCACGGAAGTGACAAGGTACCTGTCACGGCCGCACGACTTGTTACGGTCCACGTGCAAGTAGACAAGGTCCCCGACCTCCACCGAAACTGGGTCTGGGATCCTCCCGTGAGGGGCTTTAGACTTCTCGCTGTGCTGGTGGTTCCTAAGTCGCTCAATATGTTGTTGGCGTATGAGCTCCTCGTCAGCCATGGGAAATTGAGCGCAAGTGAACTGGTCTCTCTGTGTCCACATCTCCCGAGCAGACAGGCCGCGTGAGCGGATCCTAGAGTTCAAACAAGCAGTCGCTGTGGCCAGGAGCCTAGCCGATACCGGACCGGCGCGTGGCTGCTGGCGGAGTAGTTCCTCCTCTAACTCCTGCACGGCTCTCTCGGCAACAGGGTTTTTATTGGGGTTCTTTGCTCGTCCAAGCTCTAATGAAATCCTATGCTGGGCGAGGAGGGGGTCATTGACAAGGGCTTTAAAGGCAGGGGCTGGGTCTGTACGGATCACAGCAAATGGCCCGTCCAATGGGCGCAGCTCTATGCACAGCCTGAGGAGCCCGTCCCGCAAGGTCTGGCCACTCTCATCTTCCACTAACATAGTCACTGTAAAGGACGTCACACACTCACGCACAACAAGCACCAACTGGCGTGCTCGTTTAATGACATCTGCAGCAAAGTTCACACCCACAGCTGCTGGTGGGTTGGACGAGGACTGCTCCATGACGGTCTGGGGAGTGTGACGGAGAGCAGCACATGAGTGGCAACCACTGGTGACCCGAGCAATAGCCTTGTCGAGGTCGAGGGCAAAGAAATATCTACCTACAGTCTTTCTGAGCTGGCTAGCCGTGGGGTGACTAAGCTGTAAGTGTACGGCAGTCAAAAGACCATCTAAAACCTGTCGCGGGACAACAATGCAGTCATGTGAGGGGGACAGAGGCTCATTATGTGTCACAACCAGAACACCATCGCTGGCTATGGAAGCCATGCTGAGGTACCTTTTGACATCCTTTATGTTTGTCAACTTCTTTGACGGCCGTGTCCCTTGTATGAGGTGAGCATGGGTGCGACGTAGATCAGGGCACTCAGACTGTAACGACTTCCATGCTGCCCTGCTTGTGAAAGGGAGTCTCGCACGACCAGCCAGGACATCCTCAACTGACAGCCGACGCACAACAGACTCCTGTGTGCGCAACACAAAACTACACACTTGACATGCCATGTCAGTGCAGTCTGGGGGGTTGCGACTGGCAAAGTCAGACGGCAGGATGGCAGCACCCGCCACATGTCGAACAGATACTTGAAATCTGCTTGCTGTGGAAAGGAATGTGGACACACGGGGGCTCGCAGAGAATTCACCTCGGCATAACTTCTCGTAGGCCTGTACACATGGCTTGCTGTCTGTCAGGACACACGCCCTGTGTGCAGACTGGATGATGTAGGGGCCAAAGTGCTTGACAGCTGCCGCAATTGCGAGGGCCTCCACCTCACATGGTAGCCATGTCAACTGATGGTTACGCAGCTTGGCACTGAAGAAACCAGCAAGGGCAAGCTTGTTGTCACGCATTATGTACAGGGTGGCCGCTATGCCGGGCCTCCTCACAGCGCCATCGGAGACAATCCATAACTGATCATCTGGGCGGGGCAGAGTGACTGAACGACCCGATGAGAGGGACTGTTTCACCTTACTAAAGGCTGTGTGCAGTTCATCTGACCATGCAATGTTCTCCTGTGATGCTCTCCCTGCTATGGCGTCGTCTAGCGGAGCGAGGAGGGCTGAGCAGTGTTGGATGACACGGGCCATGACTTTGACAGCTCCAATAAATGACTTCATGCCCCCAACTGTTTTCGGGGGATCACAGGCGGCAAGTGTGGAGATGCGATGAGGGCTCGGCTGGAGTTTGCCTTGCATCCATATCCACCCTAATACGGTCGTGGAGTGAGGGTTGATGACCGTTTTGGACGCTGACAGCCGCAGGTTGCAGTGCCGAAGGGCATGGAGGACCAAGGACCAGTTGTGCAGGAGTTCTTCCGGGGAACTACCACCACAGTACAGGTCATCAGCGAGCTTAGCCACGACACCAGTCTGGAGAAGGTCTCCCAGCACCCTGCACATGAGCTCCTCGAGTGCCGTCTCAGACCCAGGCATGCCCATAGCTGAGCGGGCATAAACACGGACTCCACGAAAGGGGGTTACGACACCACAATACTTCATCGACTCGTGTGCCAATGGTATCTGGTAGAAGGCATTTGTCAGGTCCGTAGCTATTAGGTGTTTCCATTGGGCAATCTGACGTATGGTGCTGTCCACATCAGGCATCAGAGAGGGCTGGGGTTTGGAGTATCGACCAACATCAGCAAAAGCAGTCACGAGGCGATACCCCCCACTTTGTTTCCTCACTAAGAATGAAGGGTTGAGATATTCAACGGACACCCCCACATCCTCCGGACGTCTGAAAACGCCAAGAACTTCCAGCTCATCGAATTTCTGTTGGAGCTCAGTAAGCTTGTCCCTGCCATATAAGGGTAAACGACCTTTGCGCTGGGGGGGTTCGACGGGGCCCATATTCACCTTTGCCTCAAAGGGGCCCACTGCGCCATTGTAGCCAGAGATAGCAGGGTCGAAGACTCTGTCGTACCTGTCGAGCACTGCACGGAACCTTTCTCTCAGGGCAGGAGAGAGCAGGTTGTCTGGGTCCAACTGAACACTTTGGGAATGCCTCTGTGCCATTGTCGGGGATGGGAGATGTCTAGCCACAGGCACGGCGGTGTAGGAAGCATGCGAGGGTGGCGTTGTGGGTGGGGACAAGGGGTCCACTTGACAGAAGTGTTCATGACGTCTGAGGACATGAGGCTCACTGGAGAGGTTAGGTATATGCACCTTACCCGCAACACTGGGTATCACTGCAGGTGGGGGCCAGGGTAGTGACACGTCACACTTGCGGATACGGTGTGTGTCAAGGCGAGGCTCCATGACGTATGTCGAGTCGGGAGGGGCATCGGGTGGGAGACTGACTTCAATAAATTCACCCGGCCAGATAGTAGTCGCCGTGGGAGGGGCACGCAACACAAAGGCACGGCGCACAGTATTAATGTCATGTGAGGTGTCAGTGGAGCCGTAGGAGAACACTGTCCCATCACCTAAAGTGACCATTCTTTTGGCAGGCCGTACAGCGATGTCGTTCCCTTTCATGAATGGTGTGCCGGCTATTATGTCACCATCTAGGTCTTCCACCACAAGGCCGTCAAAGTGGAAAGTCTTACCGTCCCGGGAAAACGTGAGGCGTGATTCTCCCACCACCGTCATGGGAGAAGACCCATCGGCCTGGTGAGCGGACTGAGAGCTAGGGGTTATGTGGGCACCAAGCCGGCGGGCAGCAGAGAGCCTAACCATATTGCACGTAGCCCCAGTGTCAAGGATGATGCGTGCATGATGATGTCCGCAAAAGGTGTCCACGTATGGTGACAGGCGGACCTGGACAGCACGGGCGGTGTGAGGCTCGGGGGGCTCATGGGACCCATGTTCAGGGGGGTCATCAGGGAAATCAGGACACTCTGTTACCTCGCCGGGAACCTCATCCAGTACGGAGACAATTTGTCTAGCCTTAAGCATGAATTTACGGTCCTGCTCCGGTAAATATTTGCATGCACTGAGGAAGTGTGTGGCGCTAGGACGACCCGCCTGTTTACACAGGGGGCATGATTTTTCAAATGGGGAGGCTCTGAAGGATGTTTTGGGAGCACTCTGGGAGTATGGTAGCTTACGTGGGTAGGGTCGGCTAGTACCAGCGGCGGCGGCGCGCATGATCTTAGCATCATCAGCTGACCGGATTTCATTCAGAAGAGAGTCCAGGGCTTGTGAAATCTCTGGTTTGATAGAGGCCAATGTTCGTGTGCGTAACTCGGTGCCGTAACGCTGTTTGACAAGTTTGGGCAACTCTGGATGAATTAGGCGTAGCCACGTGAGAACAATGTAATTTTCGAGGGAGGGGGACAGCTCCTCATCCTCCGGGACAGTCTCACCATGGTGGGTCAAAACATTGGCTTTGAGTAGGCTATCCTCGGTGAAGGCCATGAGGCGCTGATATAAGTCCTCAGGACGCTCATCACTTTCTAAGTGGATATCAACAAAGTCAAGAAACTGGGCTCCAGTTGTCTGAAAGCCGTAATGCAGCCGAATTACTTGCCAGATACTCTCTATTGATGTGGAGTTCTTAACAATAGTGTTGCGTGAGATCACAGGGCAGTAATTTGCTATTTGGCCAAGCATCAACTCTAAATGGTTACCTTTTTGTTGTGCAGTTCTCCTCTGTGCTGCAGGGACATTATCACCATCATCAGTGAATCCTCTCAGGGCTGCTGCTTTGCTCTTCTTAGCCCATGTCGCCCCCTCCAGGAGAAATGGGGCAAACAGTGGATCCAAAGACACGGTGTAGAGCAGGTTTTGTTTCCAATTTTCAAACGAGTTCAGAGTTTCTTGTTTGGACAAGCACCACTGCTTCAGTGCACGGTTTGTCGCCATCTTGTGAAAAAAAAAAAACTACGTTCTCTGTTGATGACTCTTTCGTCTGGAGTTACGTCCTCCTCGGATTCCAGCGTGGGTTCAATGACTTTGCGCTGCCACCACGCCAGTAGTTAGGAATAACTCACAACTGAGAAGAGGTGTAGTTTATAACTTTAGTGAAGAGCTGCACACAATACACAGACCGTGCGAGAGCACCGGAGACAGGCAGAACCGGAAGAGGGAGAGAGAGGCACATGCGCAGAAGTAAACATAACAATAATCACTGGCGAGTTGTGCGGTGTCTGTGGCATCTGTGCTTTCATCACATGCAATCGAGTAAAAATCAAAAGCACAAGCTTTATGTGACACTTGATTTTTTAAGTTAGCTGACAAGTCTTCGATTCGCCGCGCAATTGTGTTTCTGGACATGCTCACGTTGTTGAATTCCTGCATCTTTTCCGGGCACATTATTCCAGCGACTTTAATGAGGCACTGTTTGACGAAGTCACCGTCTGAGAAAGCTTTCCCGTGTCGCGCTATGAGTTGAGCTACCTCGTAGCTGGCTATTGTAGCATTTTCTTGTGTTTTGTTAGCACGGTAAAAGTACTGTTGTTGAGCCTGCAGGCTAGCTGCCATTTGCTTGACTTTCTCCTCTCGCTCAGCAGCAGTGTAGGACGTGTAGGTCGGATGCTTAGTTTCGTAGTGTCGTCGTACATTATACTCTTTCATCACTGCAACCGTTTCATTGCAAATCAAACAGACACACTTCCCCTTGACTTCTTTGAAGAAATATTTATTTTCCCACCGTGTCTGAAATGTTCTGCATTTACTTGCTATCTTGCGTTTCTTTGGTTCTGACATTTTTGGTCATCGCGTGGCAAATTTTTTCTCTTAATTTTTTTTTGTGGAGAAGCTGCCTTAGGACTGCAGCTCGTGAGTAGCTCCACCTACTGGTCAAACTAAGAACTACAATACAGTCAAGCGCAAGTTTCATGTGTGGGCCACATTCCATTCTATTTTTAGAATTTGCTGCGGGCCAATAAAAAATGGATCCCGGGCCACAGTTGGCCCGCGGGCCGTACTTTGGACACCCCTGCTTTAGAACCACCACTCAAAGGTCTATGAAAACATGCATGTAAGTTATGATACTTAACATAGCTACATAGATTCTCACATTACAATGTATGACTACCGATGGCTACGATGTCTTCTGGGTTTAGATGAACTAAAATGACATGTCTACCATGTTTGCAAGTCTAAACAGAGATGACAGGTGTAGTTTAGGCCATCTCATGAATTGACCGACAAGAAACAGCTGAATATGAGCAATAGACCATAAGCAGCCTAATGTTTACAGGTATGTTACCATAACAGATGACAGCTTAGCTAAATAATTTAGTTATTCGACAATGAAAGGGCACCCAGCGCTTTAATTCCAATGGAAATGATACGTATTTATTCAAGAACTTTAACTGGAGTTTCACTGTGGCACAATTCAGGGTGATAGCCAAAGTCGCGTAGCAAAAGATAAATATTGACTACCCGAACAATACAAGTTATGAAATAATGTAAGGCAGTATTAAAACAACCTTCATTCGTTCTCCTCCATTTCTTCAAGATTTTGAAGTAAAAATTACATCTGTGTCGCCTCCATGTTGTTTTTCTCCCAGCCGGTTTCAGAAACGTCCGAAACTGTCCCAGTTGGATCTGCTCAGGCGATTTTCATTTCCGCCTGAGGCAGGTAAGCCAACTGCTCACCGATGTCTACTCGAACACGCCCAATGTACTGACATTGCGGTTTGCGTCGAGACATTAATTAATATGTAACCATTAATACGTAATTAAGATGTAATCAGCAACAGTAGACTAAAACACAAAATATCGGTTTCCGGGGCACGGAGTAGAGGAGGTGGTAGTGGAGGAAGGGAGAGTGCATTTTTCGAGTTTTGGGACACAGCCATAGAGTGAACTTTGTACAGTGATTACTTCTTAGGTAACTCAGCTGTGGAATGTGGAAATCAAATCATATAACCACGCCACACAATTAGAGCGGCACAGTTCAAGTTAAGACCATACAGCCAACATCAGAGTCTCCGTGAGTTACTGGCTATATATAACGTTGCTATAGTTGTTGACAACTTAGTTCTTAATGTAGATATAATGATTACCAAGTAATTTTAAGTGATTGCAATATCACATTTTATGCCATGTGGGTATTAAACATTATTTAATTAGTTATTTTTGTATTGTGCAAGTCCATTTTTAGTCGAGATAGCCTACGCAATATGTTACGGAAATATGTTACCCCCAACCCTCTATTCTGTCTGATGGTAAAATGATTGCTAGTTTTTGTGCAGTTATTATCCAATGATTTAAATTAATTATCACATTTCTGTGTTCACGAAGTTGTGTTTTGTCGATGTTAAGAATACAGTGTAATTGTATAGGCCTATTAGAATGAGTGGCGAGAACATATTATTTTCAAACTAACTTCAAGTTCTAAGATTATCGTTAAAGTAAATCGCCCTGGAATTTGCCCTGTATATGTTGATGTTTCATGAATGTTTGATTTAATTATATAATTTCAATTTTTTATTTTTTACAAAAGTAAGTTTTTTTTCTGAGCTGTCTCCTTGTACAAGCAGGCCACATTTAATGTATTCTTCAGCTACAACTTCCAATATGAGCCTCATTTTATTTCCGTACCCGCTCAGCTGTGGGAAGCAACGTACGATGGTTCAAGCAAAGACCTGGATTCTTCGGAAACACTTTGAGGGCTTCCCCAAGGACAGTGACTTTGAGCTCCGAGTGGAACAGGTCTCTGAGCCCAAAAATGGAGGTACTGGTAACTTCACTGTCCTTCAGAATTTGCAGTGGCTTAAAAAGTGCAATTGGACATGTTCTTGTCCAATATTTAATTTGATTTTGCCGCTTGCTAAATGAAATGTATGGAGTTAATATATATTTTGCACCGTGTCATAAGAGAACGCCTGCCAAATAAGAGTTTAACAGCTTTAATTTTGTTTTTCAGAGGTTCTTCTCGAGGCTGTTTTTCTCAGCATTGATCCTTACATGAGGTGTGTACTTTGAGCTCATGGAAAACCAGATAGAGAGGACGTTCCTTTTGGCTGTAGAAACCATTCTCAACAAGGAACTGGGGTCCCATAGGGCCCTCTCCTAAAAGGGGAGGATGTTTCCTTTCACCAAAGAAAATGTACTTAATTGTCATGTTTTATTAATTGAAATTTTGCAATTTTTTTTTAGATTTTTAGATTTTCAAAGTTTGTCTGGTTTTCGCATCATTGGTAATATCAAGGATTCTGGTAATATTATAGTTTTGTAATGGTTAAGTAATGTTGGTATAGTAGATGGCTATTTTTTTTAAAGGGGTTTTCAACATTTTTTGATCCAGGGACCCATACCCAGGTTCAAAGGCATTCAAGGGGACCCCCATCATAAGTTTAAAAAGGCTTATATTTGTTCATTTTATTTCTGATTTTTCCCCCCCAATTTTCTCCCAATTTGGTAGCCAATTGAACCCCTATTCTAATTCAATTCCCTCATGTAGCAACTGCTAATGAATCACTGCTGCACAACCCCATCAGCCGGTAGTAGAGCGGAGGTCGCCACGTCCTTTTTCAGGGCGGGACTCCTCCAAGCCTGACCGTGATTCCAACTCGCCCGGGGCCGCTATATGCGCAGCGATTCTCTCCGAGCCCCTCCCCTCACTCGGGAGCAGCCGCCAATTGCCGCTCCCACAGGGCACCGGCCATGCTCGGATCTGGCAGGACCGGGGTGCGAACTCCGATCCTCTGAGTACAACTGCTCTTACCGTTGTACCACCGCGAGGCCCCAAAAAAGGCTTATATGTAAGAAATGGACTCGTTGACCGGGGTGGGAGGTGGGCGGGTTGATATTATGATCGCATATTCTCTACAGTGTTTACGGACCCCCAGGAGTCTGCGGACCTCCTGTTGAAAACCCACAGTCTAAATACATCACAATTTATAAGATAATGCGGGGGAGGAGTGAGGCGATGAGTTTTCTATTCTATTTAGGTAAGCTGCGTTTGTGTAATGGTGTGTTAAATGGCCGCGGCTGTTGCAGCCTATAGTGGGCTATTTGAGGTGGAAGTACCCAGCCACAGGATGGTCATTTAAGTGCCATTTGGATTGGGGGGGTGGCAACATTCTGAGCTACAGAAAGTACAAGCTCCCAACCGCCTGGAATATTTGCACTGCCAGTAAAATGGTGCTAATGTGACTCATGAATAAAGTGTTTTGTTTTTGTAGGCCATACAGCAGGACACACATGAAAGAAGGTGATGTGATGATCGGAGGTCAAGTTGCCAAGTAAGGAAGAGGCCATTTAAGCTATATGTGGCCCGTTTTTCTCTGCGATTCTTTTGTTTACACAATATTGTGCTTTCTCATAATATTCTTTAAAAATTATTTGTTTATTCAAGGCAGCCTTTCTAAAGCACACATTTCACTTTGCATTTTCTCAAGGAAAAAAAATAAATAAATAAAAAGACTCATTGTTATTGCATCTGTCCCACAACATACACAAGGAGAAATGACCACCCAGAGGCTCCAGGACTAGGGAAAGCTTCAGTTTTCTTTTCAAATAAATGTTACACTGTAGAGGTGGCGTCTCCTCCATTGTGAACATGACAAGCAGGGCCGGATTAAGACTTCATGGTGCCCCTGGGCACCTTTCGCGGACCTCGATTGAAGTTGTTGACGGGGGGGGGGGGGGAGGGGGGGGGGTGCTATCGTAATATTTCGCGGACCTCGATTGAAGTTGTTGACGGGGAGGGGGGGGGCTGGGTGCTATCTTAATATTTCATTTCGCGTATTTACCGCGAGTGTTCGTTTGCGTACCTAAGTTAACAGTAAATCGCCGATAACGAGCCACGTAGATACACGCGTTATATTGCTATTTTTAGAACATTTGTAACATTATTTTTTTTTTAAACTTTATTTATTTATTTATTTTTTTGGCTTGCTTGCTTGGTGCCCCTGGAGCCTTGGTGCCCCTGGGCACGTGCCCAAGTGCCCATATGGTTAATCCGGCCCTGATGACAAGATATTACACTGTCTTGCACTCTTTCAAAATAATGGATTGTACAAATGTCACCTTGTTCCTCTGTAGTTTGCCTGGGCTTTTTTCAGAAGTAAAAATGTATTAATTGTGTTCTGTTGGAAGTGGGGATGAGTGCCATCTGCAGCTTTGAGAGAACACATTGCAGCAATGAGACCGTTCACAGTAAAGGAAAATGTGGGATGCCGTTTTAATGCCAGACTATAGATTGAAATTCCATGAGCAAGGATGAGCACTTGTGACAAAACAGGACAAAACTTTTTTTTTCGCATCGCAGGGTGATCCAGAGTAAAAACCCCAGCTTTCCGGTTGGGTCCCATGTGGTTGCCACACTTGGCTGGAGGACTCACGGTCTCTCGGACGGTACTGATCTTACACCGTTACCGTCCGGCTGGCCTCAGGACATCCCACTGTCCCTGGCTCTGGGAGCCATCGGCATGCCTGGGTAATGGTAACTCCAGTGGCCTCTGTGAACAAGGGCTGTTAGTGCTAGCTTTGATGTGGTTGGCTCAGCAAGGGGGTTAACTGCACTAATCCCAAGTGGAAAAGTGCTGTTCTGCCTTTCTAATGAACCATGATAATCCCAGCCCTATAAATGTGTGTTCCATAAAAACGTTTGCACTCTAAATAGCCTTGCATCATCTCTGTACAGAAATGGAACATGTTAACCGATATGATGTTCTGAATGATGAGCTGCGCTACGGTGCTGAGGCCGATGGTGACATGGCGGTTTCCTGCGTTACAGGTTGACCGCTCTGTACGGACTGGAGGAAGTGTGTCAGATTCAACCTGGAGAAACGCTTCTGGTGAATGCTGCAGCAGGAGCTGTTGGGTCTGTGGTTGGGCAGATTGCCAAAATGAAGGTGGGCCCAGATTAGAGGGTGTATACCCGACCCGAACCCGACGGGGCCCGACGGGTCGGGCCGGGCTCGGACTAAACTTTTAAAATGATGTTCGGGCTCGGGTCGGGCTCGGTCACGGCGGCCGAACAACTAGCGAACATTTTACTTTTGAACTACTAATTAGGATGGGTTAGCCTACTTCACATGGTGCTTCAAGTTGTTTTTGGTGAAAATATAGTGTGAAATAAATAAAAATGATACCGAATATTGTGTGTGTCCCTACACACGCAGTGAAAACAGAGAGAAATTATCATGCCACGTTATCAGTACTGTCATTCATGCTAGGCTCATTCGTAACTTCAGGCAGAGAAAACACATTTTCTCCAGCTAAATCATTACCGAAAATAAAAGACACGGCTTTAATCGGCAACTGAGAACAAAAAGCTACTTTCACAAGTCCAGAAACAACCTCCAAATGCAATTAAACAATGTGCAAAGGAACGTTCACAATGGCCAGCAGAGGCGGGTAGAGTACCAAAAAACTGTATTCAAGTAAAAGTATGATTACCAACAGAAAAATAGTTCAACGTACACGTGTCTCTCCAATCGAGGTGCAGGTTGCAGCAAGAGTACGTCCAAAAAAAAGAGAAGTGGCACACTAATTGATGGTTCAGTGTAAACCGCACACTCAACACAAGAACAACCTTATTATAAATATATTATTTTATTTTTTGACGGTCATTTAGGTGCCCAGTGTCCACTAAACAGGGAAGCTGTAACCATGGTAACAACAACGGCATGACAGGGAAACACTATGTCAGCGCTTCAGTGCCTTACATTAACTGCGTCGGGCTCAGGTCGGGTTCGGACATAAAAAGCAGAATTCCTGTCGGGTTCGGGTCGGGCTCGGTTACTACTATCTCGGACTCGGTCGGGTTCGGACAGAAATATGCGGCCCGATCCGCACTCTAGTCCAGATGTCTTACTTCGCCGTGACTGTAGACTACTAAATTAGCATATAAACGGCAAGTTTAAATGTACAGTACTGAACGTATGGTGATTTCTGTCTTGTCGTAACGTAAGGCTTAATTGAGGGTATTTCCCAGACAAAGCCATCCATAATAATCCTTGTACAAAATGATTTTATTAAATGTTTTAGATTGGGGTTTTGGTAGGCTTGAATATGCTGAGTAAGAGTACCTCCTCTTGGTGGTTTTGCTGTTTGTTTTAACCACTACCACTCCATTTGACTTTCTTCAGGGCTGTAAAGTGGTGGGTTGTGCTGGAACTGATGCCAAGGTGTCATACTTGAAAGAGCTTGGGTTTGATCACACGTTCAACTACAAGACCATAACCTCATTGGAAGAGGCTTTGACAGCTGCCTCCCCAGATGGATATGATTGCTACTTCGATAATGTAAGCAGAATGTCTGCTGCTTTTATATTAGCCACATAATTGTGTATTTTGGTGCTAGAGCTGAATACAAGGTAAAGCAACTAAATGTATATATTATTATTTTTATTTATTTTATTTGCATTAGATATTGATTTTTATCTTGTGCCAAAACTACTGGAAGGTGACCACAAAAGTTTTATTGTCCAGTTCCCAATATACTTCTCAGGCAGCCTAAATTGTGACTTATCAATTTATTTTACTATTAAGGTTGGGGGATCATTCTCTAGTGTGGCCGTTCCTCAGATGAAGCAATTTGGTCGGATTGCTGTGTGTGGGAGCATTTCCTTGTACAATGACACCGCTCCCCAAACTGGTATGTTTTTCTCTGCTTACAAATTACATATTTGCACAAGGCAGTTACTTAACTATTTATTTTTTTGAACCCTTCACAAAAGCAGTGTCAATCTTGCATTTTCTTTTGTAAAACTCCCCACCACCTGTTTTCCAAATATTGAATGCCCAGTCATATTCCCCAGCCTCATTCATTGCTATCAACCTCTGCTATCATTTTGGGAGAGTGCTGATAACTATGTGCTCTACTCTGACCACGCAATGTCAAGCCGCTGTTTCTTATCACACCTCAGTCCACAGCTCAAGCTTGCACAGGTGTGATTTGCAGAAAGACCAGCAGGGGCCACTTGTGAGCCACGAGCCATGTGGTCATCTTAGCTGACTGCATCCCTGTTTCCCTGGGTAACATTACGGCCTATTATGTGTGGCCCTTAGGGGATACTGGCCACAGTTGGCACTGGCACAGACCAGATTCCACTGAGGCCCACCCACATACTGGAACAGTGCCTTTACAGGATGAGCCATCTAATATAAACACATTGCTCTTCAATTAAGTACTCTGGTCACATCATTAGATATTGTATCTTACACTATAGAGAATCACACATGGACAGTTATATAAATTTTTACAGCTCCTTCCAAATAGAGCCCTGCTCAGAACAGAGATTCCCTGCTCAGAAACCATAACTGACGGACATTCTAAATTGGGTCATAGTTCAGAAAGTTTTTAAAAAAAATGTTTTTTGTTTATAAAAACATAAAACGGCTTTCCAGGAAAGGGGAAAGAGCTTCTTTCTGACAATAAAGGTTATACTGTTGGCAATTAAACTTTTGTCTCTGACCATGTCTCTTTTGAAGGACATTTTTACACAGCAGTGGCTTTCATAGAAGGCAAAAACATCTATTTTCTCCAGAATCATCTATCCACAATAAGAGATGTTTAGCATTTTTGCAACCACTAGATGGCATTAGTAATACCTTTTTGAACAAAGGACCAAACTACACTGCATATCTGGAAGCAGAGTGATGGTGTGAGGCTAGTTTAATACCTCAGACCCTTGATGATGTACAGCCATTTAGCCAACCATGTGTTCCATACTGGTCCAGTGTAATTTACAGCTTAATCTAGCTCTGTAGGAGTACCTGAAAATAAGATGTCCTAAGATTTTGTTGGATCACAGACATCAGGAAGTCATGGCATGCAAAGGACATGCAAACATATAAATTTAATTAAAGCAGGAGTTGTACTGGAATTTGAAGTGAGGTTAAACTGAGGTGGCTCTTTCATGAAGTTGTGTGTGCCCTGTGCCACATTGTAGAGAATAATAGATTAACACCTCCTTCAAATGTTCCCAGGTCCTTTTTTACAGCCTCATATGGTATTCAAGCAGCTGAAAATGGAAGGATTTCTTGTCTCTCGATGGGAGCGTAAGAATGAGGAATCTCTACTACGGCTGATATCATGGATGAAAGAGGCAAGTGAAGCAGGCAAAACTATTGACGCTTAATATTCTTTCATTTAGTTTATTTTCCAGTAACATTTTCAATCAATCTGTTCACACAATATACCGCTTGAAAGTGTTATAACTCATGATTCTATCTCTGTGAACGGTTTTACGATACCAATGTTATAGCGACAACGGTTCCTTATTTTGTAACATGAAACAGCCAGGATCAAAACGACGACTCCGTACGATTTGAGTCAATGGGCTCCATATTGAGTATCTTAGCGCATCGTCTAAAACGCATAGCGCAGGTGCATTTAAGCTGTGTCCAACTCCCCTTTTGCTAGTTCGAGAGCACAAAGTAAGGCGGAAGGTTCAAATGGGCTGAACCTAGCCTCTTCATTAATTTATAGGTGTGTCTTGGGCATAACGTGCAATAAACCAATCAGTGTTATCTCCCATTCCCTTTAAAACCTGCATTTGCACCTTGGCGGATTGCTGTTATAATGGCAAATTTAATAAGACTGCAAAAAGAGCGATAAACCACTATGACGTGTTTTCATATACACAATAATAATCTTAAACATTAGGGTTTAACACCGGCACGGTAAACATCGGTAATTCCCAACTAAAATATTTGCTATTAAATATATGCGTTTTAATTTTGTTAAAAGCACATGCAACATCGGAGAATAAGCTACCAGAACTTTGCTTCCATCTCACCTTAGAAAACGCCAAAATAGCCTGCCTGTTTAACGATTATACAATGAACAATGAAGCATTGTCAAACATCAATTCCATGAGGCTGTTGTCACAGCAGTCAGATCACAGACAATGCATGTGCCTAGCAAAATTCAAGCTTCATATTCATATTGCATGCATTCTAATATTGATTAATAACATAAATAGCGTTATTTTGCCTTAATGATGACACTAAATACACTAAAGCTGTCAGGTTGGGAACCCATAAGTTTATGCATATTTTCCCTTTTTTGGTATTTGAACAACGTGAGCTCTGGGAGCTAAAATGACGCCTGCGCCGGCCTGAGACTAGCAAAGACACTTGCGTTTGGCTTAGCGCCGCTTAGCGCCAGGTGTAAGATGGGGCCCATTATGTAAATTACTCCAGCTGCAAAGAGCCATATTTAAATGAGATTTTGCGTGTTTGGAATGGTTACACTGTTAAAAAAATATATATATAATATATATATCTCATAAGAAAATGGTGAAAAGACTGGCACCCAGTGAAAAGCCATTTAATGAAAGGAAAAAATAATTTTATTTTTTTAGGAGATGACTTGTAATAATTATTGTACAAACCCCAATTCCAAAAAAGTTGGGACAGTATGTAAAATGCACATAAAAACAGAAAGCAGTGATTTGTAAATTTTCTTTTACATACAGTGGGGACGGAAAGTATTTGGGCAGTGACACAATTTGTGTTGTTTTGGTTCTGTACTCCAGAACATTGAATTTGTAATGTAACAGTGACTATGAGGTTAAAGTGCAGACTTTCAGCATTTCAACTTTTTTGGAACGTGGTGCACGCATCAAATTCAGAATTGGCGTATATTTACAAAAAACAAAGTTGATAAGGTAAAACATTAAATATATTTTCTTGTCCTGTTTTTAATTAAATATATGTAAATGAGAATTTACAAATTTCTGCTTTTATGCACATTTTACTGTCAACTTTTTTTAGAAGTTTAATAACAAGATTTATACGGTTAAATAACAGAATACTTACAGCTAAATAACAGGATTCATATAGCCCCCCTTCATTAAATGGTTTTTCACTGGCAACATTGCTGCCATTTTTCATGGTATATTTTTTTTATGGTAGGACTGAAATGATCGGAACTATACTTACGAGCACTACTCACACCATTAGTGTCACATAAAATCACATTTCCATCTGATGGGTTTTATTTTGCTTTGTTATTCACTGTTTGTTATAAAATATTGTTGGATTGCTTGTTTGATATAAAATACTAGTTACACATGTTCTGTAACACATTTTCCTCCATTGTTAAAAATGTATTTATTCTTACTGTTAAATACGGGTTCTTTACGTTGTGGGCTTTGATTGTTATGACGTATCGGCTATCCTTCTTGCTACAATGACGGCCGTCATCTTATTGATTGCCTGTCTTTTAATACCTCCATTTGTACTGAAATGCACATGCAAATTACAGTTTCCCAAAATTGCTTTCGGGCTTAGTAAATCACATTACATGTGATAAAGTCATTATTTGCATGACCTCCTCCCAATATTTTGCGAAATAACGAAGGCACGCCAATTTAGTATATTTTGCAAAAATGAAAAATCCATGTACCTTAAAATTTTAACACACGCAGTCCTCTGCATCTCGTTAGTTGATCATCTCTGACAATTTTTTTTGCACGTTAACAATTTTAGACATGATCTTGTACAAACCTGTAAATCAACCCCTATTTGTTCTGGGAATCCAGACGACACCTATCACAGTAAAATTGGTATTGTATCTTTATCCCGGCAAAAAAAATGTTTCAGCTTCCTTTACTTTGTTTCAGTAAAATCGAGGGGTTTTAAAGTGTCTCTTGCTTGACTTGCAGGGAAAGCTGAAGTACAGTGAGCACATCACCACTGGCTTTGAGAACATGCCAGCAGCCTTCATGGGGATGCTGAAGGGGGACAACATCGGAAAGGCCATTGTCAAAATTTGACAATTCATTTAATGCGCCTCCTCAACTATCCACCATTAGAAATCCTTTTTGGTTTTGTACAAGTTCAGTTTTATGCCATATCTGACTGCGATGTACCTTGGTAGGATTTTTGTTCCCCTGAAAATAAAGAGCAGTATGTGGGGCCATAACTGATCCATAATAAAAAGGGAGAAGGACAGCAACTCAGTCTTTTGTTTTATTTGGGCACGGACGCATTTTGGCTTCCGCCTTCGTCGTGATATTCAGCGTGCATATTTGCCATAACTGATCCAACCTACAGGTTCATGTTTTGCAGATTAAGCAGTCCAAAAAATAAAGAAAATTGCTAGTAATTATAGGGCTTGTTTCAACTTAAAATGTTGCTAATCGACATGGAAGAAACACATTTAGTGTCCAATCTCATTTCCTTTGTGAAAGGATCTAGAATTATTTTCTTAATTACCATTGGTTTCAGATTTCTTGCAAGCTTTTGTTTAACCTGAAAGCGGGGCAGTATTTTTAGACCTTGATTTGAATTTCATTAGATGGGTAAGAGCCCCGTTTCTATGGAGAAGATGGCCCTTTTTGTGTGCACCAATCAGATGCTGAGGAGGTGATCAAAGGAGTACATTCTGTCAGAGGAACACCTGCCACAACAGACCAATGTGCTGATGTTCTATAATGATGTCAATGAATGTATACAACTGTGGCCTGCTTAGGACTTTTTATCGATTATTTTATAGGGAGATAAATGCAGATATCTTTGAGCATTAGCACCTCGCGTTTTAGGTTGAACTAAATGTTTAATTGCATTTTATGAAAGCACATCACACAGAAGCCTTAAAGATTGGTGATGTCATTTTTGCTGAACCTGGTTTTGGTTTGTGTCTGCTATACAGACATATTTGAATGCCTTTATCAAAAGAATATGGTAACTTTCACCTGCAAATGTGTTGCTTAGTCAAGAAGACCAACATAGAGTGGATTCCAATCGCTTATTTTATCTGTCCTTTTCTCCTCGGTCCTCGAATGACCCGGAAATCGATCGAGGCTCCCCATCTTTAAGGACATTCCAAATGCTAAATACTCCACGGGTGCGTCCCAATACTCGAAAAATGCACACTCCTTTCCTCCCCTACCACCTCCTCTCCTCTGTGCCCGGAAACCGATCTTTGGTTCCTCCCCCCACTGTCCCAATAGTGGAGAAGACGAGCAAAGCCATGGGACCAGCTTTCGGCTCTCAACCTCAGCACCGGATATAATGTCGCCCTCTGCTGATATTTATGATTTGCGCTCAAAAAGCGAGTTTTCCCATTGGGCTCCATTCATTTTTGACAGCAAATGAAAAATATTTCCACTAATATGATATTAAAGTGCATTATATTTATTTAAAAAAATCACATCATTTTTCCAAAGTAAGTTTTTTTGTTCTTACCACACAGACAAAGGCATGATTTTTTTTTTTGTATTATTTATTTTAGTATCACATTTTCGCGTCGTAATTGGAAAGTGCGCGTGTCTGAGTTGGATAATGACCTGGGGGTGCGTCCGAGGCTGTGTCCCAATATTCTTCACTCCCCCCCATTCTTCACTTCTACCCGGAAGTATGCAATACTCGAAAAATGCACCCTCCCTTCCTCCACTACCACCTCCTTTACTCCGTGCCCCGGAAACGGATCTTTGTGTTTTAATCTAATGTCGCTGATTACATCTTATTTACGTATTAATGGTTACATATTCATTCATGTCTCGACGCAAACCGCAATGTCGGGTACATTATATAATGTACATGCAAATACTTGTACTCGAAACGTTCAGTTTTGCATATTTCCGGGTAGGAGAGGAGTGGTAGTGGGGGCGTGAAGGAAAGGAGGTGAGGAGTGAAGAATATTGGGATGTGCAGTGTTAGGAAAGAGAGGCCAAAGTCTGTGCGATTGTAAGGCGTGCTTAACCCTTATGGAAATGTAATATACTACAGTATATTTTAAATATATTGTGAAGAAAATTTTGATAGATTTACAATATACTGCAGTATATTCTTTTTCCATAAGGGTTATGGCAGAAAGTTACGAGAACATGTCCTATACTATGCCATTGAGATGAAAAATATAGTAAATTGAAATGAAAACATTTTGCATCATTTATTTATTTATAATCGTTGCATTATTAAAAATCGTAGCCAATCCATATTTTCGGTTGAATATAAATGGAATGAATAACACAATTGAATGATTCCTCCGTTTTAAATCTGTCGCTATAAGCTTCACATTGAAGACAGATTAAATCTATGTCAAAAATATATTAAAACAATTAGCCTATGATTAAGCTGAATATGGTGGAATAGCTATGTCGGTGATTAGGCTAATTTATTATATAGGCGATATATACGTTATTATCCTTGATAATGAAGGTTAAAATCAGGCAGAAATAAAAACTGCAGTCGTCCAATTGCTTTTCTTAGTTTATTTGTCATAACTGCAGTGCGGCCAGATGTCGCTTGTGTTGAATGAATTAAGAATTTTTAAATTTGTTCTGCCTTAAGGCCGTTACACATCGGGGACGTTACACAACCTGACACCTGCAACGATGCGAAAAAACGAAAAGCTCGAGTTCTTTTTCACGGTTGAAAATCCCAGCGAATAAAAATGTATTACTCTTGGTAGAGCGATGACGACCTGGTTATCCGTTCGGTCCATCACGGATCGAAAGTGTTTTTTTTTTTTTTGCCTCTACCATAACGTTAAAAACAGAGCATGCTTAAATTACATTGGCAAAATATTGAACCAGGCTTATTATGTGTCCGTTTTTACTTATGTAAAGTTTGTTTTGTCTACAACATGCTCTCCTTCTCTTCCCTCCTTTTACAGACATACGTGTCCCTGAGATTTTTCCACTGCCTCTTGATCTCTTCCACTAATATAAAGGTTAACCACAACATAACAATACATTACGTCATTTCAGCAAACATCTTTAAAATACATTTCTCGTAGTCTATGCAGTATAGCAGCTCATGAAGTCTGAAGAGTTCTCTCCAAAACTATCGCTACAGGCAGACCTCGTCTGTTTTCTTCGTTATTTATATAACTTGGCTATCAGTAATCAGGAAATCCACACCGGAGTCGGAATAAGATTTTTGGGGAACTTTATAGACTTTATTTGCCACGCACACAGACAACCGTGTGACAGCAAAAACATTTCATATAGGCTACTCTACCCTGCCCTTCTCCTCCTCCCCTTTTCTCTCCCTCCACCACAGTGGCTGCCCCTGGCCAGACCCGGTAGCTGGCCTACGTGTCGTCTTTCTCCATCTGTTAGCCCATAGCCCACAATTACTACGGCAAATATCCACGAAACAATATCACATATAGCTGTTAGCTAGCTTTCATCCTTTGTTTTCACCAAGGCAAACAACCCAGCCGGTGACAGCGTAGCCTACATGAACTCACCTAAAGTAAAAAAATAAATTGGCCTACGTATTGCGTAGCTATGTTTGTGTGTAATCGCCAATGGCTTGTTATTTTCTTCACATGAACTGCTATCAACGTTAACGTTAGACCTAAAGGTTAGCTAACGTTAGCTGGCTAAAATAGCTGGAGACAACTTTTAAGCCAATGCTAATAACCTGTAGGAGCTCATCATATAGCAAGTTGTGCGTATTGCAACCATTTAGCAATTAACCCACCATCTTCATAGCCTATTTGCTCGGCTATGGTTTTCCACAAATTGTCCTTCTTCAAATCATTGTTTTTGTAACTTGTATGTCTCTCATCAAAGAGTACGTTATACTGGGAAACATATAAAATCAGTTGGTCCGCCATATTGGATGTTGTAGTTTGTTGTGGCAGTGCGGTGACGTCGGTCATGGAAACTTGTTATGATTGGATAGATAAATAGTTTCGCAAAATTACATGCCGCCTTTTCGCAAAGGTAGTGATGGGCAGTTCGGCTCTTTTTTCTGAGTCGGCTCTATTCGTACCATTCAGTTTGAAGAGTCGGAGTCGGAGTTGCAATTTTGGTACTTCCGGTTAATACAGAAGAGCCGTTTGAGCCGCATCTTTTTCTTTCAGCGGCGCGAGACCCTAGCTGGTAAAAAAGTAAACAAAATAAGTTTGTAAACTAGCCTTGATATCTTATTCAGACCCAAATCATCTGAATGATACTCATTGCTAATATTCTCAATTTACAGTAGCCTACTGTCTCAAGCTAGTTTGCAATCGCAGATTACGTTTATTTACGACTTTCCCATCTCCGTTTTTTCGATCATAGATTGTAACATTAGATCTTACAGGTAATAATAGACATTGAATGGTTATATTTGTATAGAGCTATTTAATCTATGCTAATATTAATCTTTTTATTTTATTTATCAGATCCCAGAATCCAGTAGTCTAGGTCTACTGAAAATGAGGTGGATGGAAGACTGTATAAGAGAGATAGCCAGCCAAATTTGACAAACAAGCCAGATATTTATTGTGTGTGTCAGTGTGTGCATATGATGTACAGGAGCCTGTGTCGTTTATTTATTTGGACACCATAGGGTTATTTAAATGTGTTTATTTTAACTGTACTTTATTTATTATATCATACGCAATTGTAGGCTATTTATTCTGTTCACTGTTGTTGTTGGTCAAGAGTTCAAAAATAAAAATGCCACCACTTTAAATAAGTGTTTTCTGTCATTTTTTTGTAGCCTAATCTAGCTGAACACAATCGCAATATCGCATATTTGGCCTAATTGTTTCATAGTTGACTGGAATTCGGTTGCAAGTCTCGCAAAAAGTTTAATAATTTCGTAATATAGCCTACAGTCGGTGTCTCGGAATATCATTAGATATAGGCAGAGGCGGTCTTACCCATTAGGCAAAGGTCGGCAATTGCCTGGGGCCCCAAGCTGACCCCATACTACAAATGGCCCCGTTAAATGCCTCATAAACGTCCCCCCCCCGTAATTAATTATATCTTTCTAAAAATTAATGCGCTAAATGGCATCAGAATGCCTAATTCATGAGTGTCTTAGTCAGACCCCCCTCCTCAGTCCCCACTACATTGGACTATTCCATGATGAGCCGTCTGCGGAAATGATTCAGTAGCCAATTCGTGTTTCAGATCGGCGCGATTATTAAAAAGTGAAAATGAAGCGAAGCTACCCAAGCGGTGCTGAGAAAAGGAGGAAGCAGGAGGAAAGTAAAAAGTTTGTGGCAAAACTACCAAAGCTAACTACATTTTTTACGGCGGCTAGTAGTAGTACAGATGCCACTAATGAAGAGCAGAGTCAGTCTGAGACTGCTAGCACTAGCACTAGTGTTGTTAGCATTGCTAATGCTAGCGAAGAGGAGCTAACGTTACTAGGGATGTGCGCGTTTAGTCGACTCGCCGATTAAATGTTGCTACCCTCGCTAGTCGGTTAAACTTACTATTTTATTAATGTACACATTTAAATTACATATTGACATAATTTGCACTGAAATTTCATGTTTTCCTGGTCAAATGTTGCTTTATAAAAAAACGAGAATCCGTTACTAATGTTAACAACGCCGGATTAAAAAAATAATTTAAAAAAACGAAGGAAAACAAAACGCATTAGCCTGTTCGCCCTGCAAGTTAAACCAGCGAGGTGGAAAGAGTAAGTAGGCCTATCGCGTTGTTGAATAGCCCAATAAAACTAATCTAATGTCACGTCGATCAGTAGGCCTAATTGTTATTTTTTTGTGTTCCTATTATTGGTAGCTTTTCTGATGACCGATTATTATTTTTTACTGTATTTGCTATGCGATCGCGTTCACCCAATGAAAATGCCGTTGTAATAATCAGGCACGTTTCCTAAAAATGTTTTGTTACGTTGAATATTGTTTTCAATAAATGTTATTTGTTAACTTTTATTTAGTGAGTTGTTGTCATGTTTTGTAGGATGATGTGCAATGTTCATAATGCAAGGCGCAAAGTGCCACACATTTCAGCGGCATTTAAAATACGATTTGGTTATTGAAGAATGTGATTAACGGTTTCAAATGGCTCTTATAATATACGCAATATTTTTTCGGACAATGTTTAACCTTATCGATTAAATTGTGCTCAATTTTGACTGTTTTCTGAGTGTTTTCTTACTTTTAGACTAGTCAACTAGTCTAAGTTTAAACTTCCGTTTAAACGTCAGGGAAATTAGTCGTTAGGAACATCCCTAAACGTTACCCATTGCTACTGCTGGCAGTGCCAACCTAGATTGCTCCAGCAGCAATGTTGATGATGATGATGATACATGCATCACAACTGATCTTTCTTAGATAAATAAGGATTGAAAAGGGGGGAGAGCAAGGGATGTGTGAGGGACCCATGCCTGTGTTTGCCTTGGGCCCCAAAATGACTAAGTCCGCCTCTGGATATAGGCTAACATAATTCCTTTGTCAATAGGGTTTCCGTTTGAATCGCGCTGAGTAGTAAACCCGATTAATATCTTAATGGTGTACTTCATTTTGCCCGTTGTTAAAACCACAGAACTCTATAAGAACAGTTATGTGGTTAAAACTAGAAAATTACTTCGGTTTGTGTTACGGCTCTGGTTCCGGCTCTGTCTGGAGCCGTGGAATATTGCTACGGCTCATATAAATTGAGTCGAGTTGATTTCGTGCTGATCAGTTGGGTAGTATAGCTACTGTAGCTACGTATCTTTCTTTTAACCATTAGTAGTCATCATAACTTTGGAATGAGCTGGGGCGATTATTAACTTCACAAAAGTGTGTGCAATATTGTTAGATCAAATTAAAATGTATTCTTACGTAGGTTCTAATTTAGCAATCAGAAACTGCGCTCCGCGCATTAACCACTGCTGAGTGTCTCGGGGGAGTGTCTCCCGGCTGTAGAAAGCAGGCAGAGTCAGAGTCAGAGCCAGAGCCGAGAGCCAGAGCCAGAGCCGTGGGATAGCACGATTCACTCGAACTGGCGAGTCGACTCAGCATAAAGAGTCGTTCAAAAATACCGATTAATTCGCGAACTGCACATCACGCAAAGGACATTTCGCGTTTGATGTGCAAGATTTTATGAACAATACAGGAGTTAGTTTTTATTTTTCAACATAAATCGCGGCCAGTGTGTAACGGCCTTTAGGCCTACGTGACAATAAAACCTATAGCTGCTAAACTGAAACGCGTAGGCAACCACAGAGTAGAGAAGGTTGTAGTGGAGGAAGGTAGTGTGCATTTTTCTTGGGACGCAGTCGCGTGATCTCCCCCTTTATAAAAAAATCTTTGGTGGTAGTGGGGAGTGGAGGAAGGGAGGTGGGGAGTGAAGAGTATTGGGACGCACCCGTAGTAATGTGCCTGAAATGGCAGTTATTCTATTTGAATCCACCACGCGTATAGGCTGTAAATAGGAGACACATTAAAGATCTCTACTAGTCCAAGCTCGAGGGGCTGGGCTTCTCGCAGCGATATAAACGCTTTTGTTGGGAACGCGCATTGACCATAGAGCCACAGCCAACGAGCAAGTAAACCACAGCGGTTTAGGGTGACATACATATATTCAAAATGATCCATATCATTGAAAATAAGGTAAGAAACACAAATCACAGCTTGTAAGAAATGTTTAACACTAGCGTGGTACAATTTTTTTGATAATTTAACAGCAATGTATCATTAGTTAGCTAACTTAGCATAAGGCAGCGGTACTGTCAAACGTGAGTTTGTTCAATTGTTTGATGTAAAAAGTCCTTCAATGTGTGTAACGTTACCGTTAGCTCGCTTGTCAACTTGCTCCTTAACGTTACCAGCATGGCTAACGTTAGCTTGTTAGTTTAACCAATAGCCATGTGCTGAAACGTGACGTAGAAAGCGCTAGGTATCTTGCCTTGCAATTTATTTTTTTGGCGAGAAAGGTCGTCGCATCTGGTATAACCACTTTATTAGCCAGTTGCGTAGCTGTTTAGTAAATAGCTAAGGCTTTCTAGGAAATAAAAACGGGCGCAAGCAGCCAACTACTTGCTGAACTACTGTAATGCAATGCTGGTTTTCTGCTTTGATTAGCCACTTATGGCCAGTTCTACCGTTAGCAGTTCTAGCTTGCCAGCAAACGCAGAAGGAATTGTCCCGTGTCATAACATTGTACGCAGTCGCGCACGCTTAGCCCACCAGCTAGTTAGATACATTTATTGCAGTAATAATATAATAAATAAGTATTTGTGTCCCATTAGGGATTTTATCTCGCGTCTCAAAATAAGCATGTGTTCGTTTGTTTAAACTAGCCCTATTGAACTAGCGGCCCCTTTAAAATTTAAAACGGCCCGCGTGAGGATGCTTATGAATTCAATAACACAGCGAGTTCCAGCGACCATTGGGAGAGCCATTCGAAGCCGTACCAGTAAAAGTATCACAGAGCTACATTGTATACGTTTGCAAACGTTGGAACCGGAGCTCTGGTTGGAACTATTGCGACTTTTCTTGCGAACGTGAACCAGCCGAACCAGCCCAGTGCTTGGCAACGGTAAACAATGTGAAACTATTTCGCCTAGCGGAGGGCTGAAAGCAATTATTATTTAGAATTTATGTTGCCATAGCTAAGTCAATGCAGTGCAATTTGACTCACTGAAACAAGACAAATGTCTGCTGTTTGTAGCTGGATAGCTGCTTATGTTTTGATAAATTACCAACTTTAGATACATGTGTTGTGATGTTTGAGAAGCTGTTATTTATTTAATTCCTGGAGGCACTATTTTGAGAATAGACTTACTGTCTTTGGCTGTTGCATTTTATGTTCCTTCTATTGTCCAGTCATAGATATGGTGTTTTAAAAGCCCTTTTTTACATGCCTAATACCAAGCTGCCACTGTTTTTCTCATTTATAGCATAGCCAAGTCAAAATTCTCACAGAACTTTGCTGTTTGTAACCTAAATGCTGTTCATGCTTATATTTTTGGTAAAATATAAGATAAGATACATTTGTATGGTATCTTCTTTAATTTATATGTTGTTTCTTTGTGCATTGTAATGTTATAGACATCTGTTATATTAAATAATTTCATTAAAATGAAATTAAGATAAAACATTGCTAGTTTACTTCATGTAGTATTAGTAAATAATAATAAGTAGTAGCAATATTACTAAACTAATAAAAGCTACAGGAACATCTCTAGTAGGTGGATGTTTGTATATTTGCCATTCGTTTACATATTTTCTTCGGCCCTCCTACGTCTGTTATGTTCTGTACATCTGTTTATATTATTATTTGATATTCTGGATTATTAGTTGTCATTTCATCATTGCATTCCCCTCTGTTCGTGGGCAGAGCCGGTTTTTGGCATAGGCAGTATAGGCAAATGCTAAGGGCGCTGTCAGGCCAAAATGTGTCCGGGTGCCAAAATGTGTCCGGGCGCCAAAATGTGTCCGGGCAAGGCATCGGAATGCTTGGAATGTCGTTGCTATGCCAACAGACACGCGAGCATTGTGACGCGATAGCATTGTGACGACCTCGCACTTGCTTTGACCTCAGAATCGCCGGGTGACAAGTTCGCACTTGCTTTTAGCTCAGAATCGCCGGAGATCGTCGGACGGAGATAGATCACTACATCACTCAAATAACCATCACTATCACTCAGATAACCTTTATAATTTCCCTTTGTATAGGCTACTAAGCTTTATATTGTTAATTGTTTTCGATTTTAGATTGTGTTGGTGATTCATTTCACCTCAGAATCGCCGGAAATAGACAGATCTATATCAGATAACCTTTATAATTTCCTTTTGTATAGGCTACTGTGCTTTATATTGTTAATTGTTTTCATTTTGAAGTAGATAGTCTTTTACTGAAACTAACTAGCTAGGAATACTACATAGTAGTTTCCTGGTCAAATGTTGCTTTATAAAAAAACGAGCATCCGTTAATAATGTTAACAACGCCGGATTAAAAAAAAACGCATTAGCCTGTTCGCACTGCAAGTTAAACCAGCGAGGTGGAAAGAGTAAGTAGGCCTATCGCGTTGTTGAATAGCCCAATAAAACTAATCTAATGTCACGTTGATCAGTACGCCTAATTGTTATTTTTTTGTGGGTCTATTGGTAGTTTTTCTGATGACCGATTATTATTTTTTTACTGTATTTGCTATGCGATCGCGTTCACCCAATGAAAATGCCGTTGTAATAATCAGGCACGTTTCCTAAAAATGTTTTGTTACGTTGAATATTGTTTTCAATAAATGTTATTTGTTAACTTTTATTTAGTGAGTTGTTATGTTTTGTAGGATAAAAGCAAGTACGAGCTTGTCACAATGCTACGCGTCACAATGCTCGCGTGTCTGTTGGCATAGCAACGACATTCCAAGCATTCCGATGACGTGCCTAACAGCGCGACAACATTTTGGCCTGACAGCGCCACCACCCAGAGGGGGCGCAACAAATGGGAGAAGAAAAGAAAAAAGTTTCGCTTTGAAATTTTTTTTTTAAAGAAATAATAATTGTTGACTAATACTACTAGTTAACACTGTTATTTCGAAATATTAAATAACCCCACAACAACCAGCGTAGCTCTATAGCATAGCCTATTAAGTCCATTCATTCTCTATGAAGTTGAGCAACGGTCAGCGACCTGAGCGAATAGAAAACTGAGCGACCAAAATCGGCCGATAAATGTTGCCCGAAACTTAACTTTTGAGCGACAATCAGAGTTCCGCGCTTCATATTTCTCCAACCGATACGAAACCATTTCGTGAAAAGGGGTCCCACTGTTGCCAGCAGCCGGTCGAACTGCTCACAATCCAGCCGTGCTATGCACCCAGAGCCTCCGGCGTAAATAAATTAGGGTGACAGCTAGCAGTTTTTTTTTTTTTCCGGTTCATTTTCCAAAGTGGTAATCATGAAGCTGAAGACTCAATTTATAGTAAAAAATATCCCTCCAAAACGTTCAAATAAAGGAGGGAAAGAATCTAATTGGAAGTTTAATATAATTTCATGAACGTAATCTACGTAATATTGCCTATCAAACTAAGCTAGGCGAAATAGGGTTAGCAGCGGTAACAACAGTAAATAATTTATATATTATCATTGTATAATTATCAGTGTCATAACATAACCTTAAAGGATATGTGTAGCTGTTCTACCAATATCACATTGAGCCAAAAAAATACATGTTGAGTTTTATACATACATCTATCTATGTATCTAGCGTAGATAGTAGATAAAGATCGGTAGCTCGCGACGAAGATAGATATAGGCTAGCCTATCGCTAGATAGCGAGAACACATCATTATCAGTGTCATGACATAACTATAAAGAATAGGATGCATCGCAAATATGTCTTTGTTATACGTAGGCTATTGCCGTTGTTTCTCTTTATCAAATAATTGTAGCTGCACGAACTGACTTGGATGACACAACGGGAAGCTCTTGCCCCGCCCCCAGCCTCGTAGAATTGACCGACTCAGCGACCAGTTGCTCGCTGTGTGAACACAGGGTTAATGTGATGAAATGAATTGTCTAGTGCTCTCTGACTTTAGGCGCATCCTGCCCCGGTACCGGGGGCGCTTGGGTTGAAGAGGATAGTGCCAGATAACTTAAGTTAGCTAGCTAATATTACTGTAGCCGAGCCGAGCGTTACATTAGCTAGTCACTAGTCACTCACACACACACATCAGCTCTCTCAGTCACTCTGCACCTTCTTGCTAGCTAGCTGGACAGCGGCAAGAGAATGGTCGCCTCATCTTGAAAAATACATAGACTATGCGTGCATAACAGTAGCCTACATAAAATAAAAGTAGGCTACATAACAACTAATAAAAATAAGAGAACTGTAGTACCAGTCATCATCAGGGAAATTAGGTCTATTCAGCAGGTGTTAGTCCTGTGTCATACTGTAGGCTACATTTTTATTGACATCTGGTTACCCTGTAATCAAAATGCTATTCCTTTTCATCTCCTTTATAATTAATTGTTGTAGTAAGCCTTTGGTTTGTTGTGTTACAGTTCATAATCTCTAAAGTTAGTTTATATAGTTAGTTACATCAGTGTTTTAAAGTGCATATCATTAATGTTAATGCCAAATAAGCTTTCCCATTATGCTATATTAGTATTACACTGCAGTTTACTGCTTTTTTTGGACTGCAAATGTAAATCTACATTTCATTGTAATGTTTAATTAAATTTCCATTAGTATGCATGCCCATCTTATGTACAGTATAGCAGACATGCATCTTTTTAAGTTTTTCATCTTTATTCTTGTAAAAAAAAAATTACTAATAGACTAACACCCAATGGTCATACACTCTTCTTCTATATTTTACCTTACTTTATTTATGGCAGTAGGCTACTGGTTTCTTTAATATATATATTAAAGATAATATATTGTAAATATCTATAATAATAATGTCACTTGTTCACTGTTTTGATGTTAACTGTTTGATTTTGTGGGTTATTTTCAATAAAATAAAAATGTGAAAACAAAAGTGTGAGTGCATGTTATTGGTAGTGAATAAACTGTGATGCAAGGGGGCGCCAGATAAAATCCTGCCTAGGGCAGCCAATTGGTCAGAGCCGGCCCTGCTTGAGACACCCTTCCGTACGACTTCGCCTTTTGATTCTGTTTATCTTTGTTGTTTTATTGGTTATCGACTTTTTGCTTGTTTTTTTACTTTGCCTTCCGTTTTTGTACCATTGCCTGTGATTTCCCGGTTTTTCGATTTTTGGATTCCTGACTACTCTTGCCTTTTGTTTTTGTACTGTCTCAAATTCTGATTACTTGGCTTTTGATCCCTGACTGGAAATAAACCACGTTCTTGCCTTATCCTGTCTGCGGTTGGGTTTTCTGAGTCCAGACGTCACAACGTCGGGAGATTTTGTAATTTGGCCCACTTGACAATGACGTTGAATAGCCCTGCCGAGCGCCAAAATGACTTTGCGCTCTGCTAGCCAGCAAATTACATCGAACTTTCTTGCAAATTTGTACAATTTAACCAATAGAAAGCATTACATTACATTAGTCATTTAGCAGACGCTTTTATCCAAACCGACATACAGTAAGAGCATACAGAAACGTCATCGAAGTAACTACAGAACAGATAAGAAAGCACATTCTTCCCATAAAGTAGCAACTATCCCTAGTAATGAACATTGAATGCAGTTCACAGTAAACTGGGTAAATAGAAAACGCAGTAAATGGCTCTACAACAATTCTATATATTATAAACTTGAATACACAGTTCAACAAGAACAAATACCATGAGGTCCTAGATAAGTATCAGTCCAGGTGGAGTCTGAAAAGGTGCGTTTTCAGGCCACGACGGAAAGCAGGCAGGGTTGGCATAGAACGCAGGGGAATGGAAAGTTCGTTCCACCACTGGGGAGCTAGGGTGGAAAAACTCCGCAGTCGGGACGAGCTCAACGGTGATGGGGAAGTCAAGTAGTGGGGAGGTCTTGTATGGCATGCAGAGGAGCTCTGTCTTGTCGAGGTTGAGCTTCAGGTAATGGGTAGTCATCCACTCAGATGTCGGCCAGACAAGCAGATATCCTCTCCTTCACCTGTTGGGTAGAGGGAGGGAAAGAGAGGAAGAGTTGAGTATCGTCAGCATAACTATGGTATGAGAAGCCATGTGAATTGATTACTGAACCAAGAGACTTTGTATAAATGGAGAACAGCAGAGGACCCAGTACAGATCCCTGTGGGACTCCTGTAGACAGGGGATGGGGTGCAGAGACAGAACCTTTCCAAGAGACTTGGTAGGATCTATCAGTGAGGTACAATACAAACCAGGAGAGGGCAGTCCCAGAAATGCACATCTCAGAGAGTGTGGAGATCAGGAGTTTGTGGTTGACCGTTTCGAACACTGCAGGCAGGTCAAGTAGAATAAGGACAGAGGAGAGGGATGAGGCTCAAGCAGTGGAGAGTTCCTCAGTCACGGCCAGGAGAGCAGTTTCCGTGGAATGTCCGGTTCTGAAGCCGGACTGATGGGGGTCAAGCAGGTTGTTCTGGTGGAGAAAAACAGACAGTTATTTATGGACAGCTTGTTCAAGTGTTTTGGACAGGACGGGCAAGAGAGATACAGGGCAGTAGTTCCTGACATCAGAGGGGTCCAAGCTAGGTTTTTTTAGGAGTGGGGTTACACGGGCAGTCTTAAAAACAGCAGGAACATGGCCACAGGTTAGGGAGGTGTTGATAATAGAGGACAGATATGGAATGAGCTCAGCGGATATTGACTGGAGGACTGCTGACGGGATGGGGTCCAGTGGACAGGTGGTTGCGCAATGGTGCGTCACGAGTTGGAGCACATCTGCGTCCTCCAGAGTCTTGAAGGACGACAGCGTGGCGATGGGTTCGGTATGGGGGATGTGGGGTGTCACCTGATGTGTGAAGGAGTTGTGGATCATGGCCACCTTCCCCTCAAAGTGGGTCAGGAAGTCATCTGCAGAGAGGGAAGAGGGTGAAGGGGGTGGAGGGGGGATAAGCAGGGAGGAGAAGGTGGAAAAGAGTTTCTGTGGATTAGACACATATGCATTAATTTTAGACTGAAAAAATGAAGTCTTAGCCTATGTAGTTGCAGCTGTGAAGGCTGCCAGCAGAGTGTGATAGGAGGCCAGGTCATCTGGGGATCTGGATTTCCTCCACTTTCTCTCAGCGGCACACAGCATGGTTCTGCTGGATCTGAGAGAATCTGTCAGCCACGGGGAGGGGGGTGATGGTCGAGCTGGTTTGGAGACAAGAGGACAAAGTGAGTTGAGAGACTGAGAGAGGCAGGAGTTAAGCATAGAGGTGGCAACATCAACATGCATATTAGCAAAGGAAGCAGCAGGAGGAGGAAGTGGAGAGAGCGGAAGTAGTGAGAGAGGGTGCGGAGATTTCTCCTGAACATAACAGTGGGTGGGTCGTTAGTGGGGTTGAGGCAGAGTGGGCAGGAAAGAGAGAATGAAATAAAGAAATGGTCCGATACGTGGAGCGGGGTCACCGTGAGTTCAGACTTGGCGCAGCTCCTGGTGAGTACAAGGTCTAGTTGGTGACCAGCCTTGTGGGTGGCAGGCGATGGAGATTGAGTGAGAGCGAAGGACTGGAAGAGTGAGGCGACATTGGATAGCTGGGAACTCTCTGGATGGAGGTTGAAGTCTCCCAGTAGGATTACAGTGACTGCATGAAACTCAAAAGAGGTGAACTAGGATAGCCTACATTCTATGTCGGTAAATTATTATTATTAGGGTTTGACATTAACGGGATACAGTTTACAAATTTTTAAGAATTGTCTAAGTTACAATGCGACAAGTCTAAGACAATTGATTCGCTTAATAACCAAAACCAAAGTAAATTATTAGGCTACCAGTTTATTTTGAGATAGCATTATTGTTCTGTGCATCATAAGGGACGCAATATGGGAAACAACTGTGACAGGGACTAATTAATTACATAATTTTACATACAAATATAATACCAACTGTTCATTTTGATAGCCCACAAGTTTAAAAAGTGCACTGCAATGCACAGTGCACTGTTATTTACACAAACGTCACAATGTCTCAACCATGTCTCAATCATCGTCGATGGACTATGACATCATCCATCAAGCCAACCCAAGACACCGATGTACGGAGACACTGGTGTGCAGAGAGACACTGGTGTACAGAAACTCTTATTTCCTTTTATATTGTCTTTTAAATGTTCTTATTTTAATTCTTCCCTCTTTTAATGTATTTTAATTGTACTGTCAAATCAATCTTTCTTTTTTCATTATTCTGTGAAGCACTTTGAATTGCATTCAGTTGTATGAATATGTGCTATACAAATAAACTTGACTTGACTAAGACCTCCCAATTGTACAATAGTGTCTATACATGTTTACAGCTAGTGAGCCAGCTGGCTTTTGTATAAGTGGCAGAGAAGGGTATGCATTATGTTCTGTATAGGATATAATATTTTGGAAACAAAATTAATTTAATTAAACCTTTAATTAAAATCACACATTATATAAAAACGAGGAATTTCTTACGCAAAATTTACATTTTAGTAATTGATCCATGGCTGATAATGACCAAAATTGTAGCTGAAACTCAATCTCTAATTAAATACTTTTAGCCTGTGCACCAGCAGCAAGGAAATTTCAGAACTGAAGTGTGCTTGTCAGCAATACAGACCGTTTTCTTTGTTTTTATTTGAAGGATGAATTTGATAAGGCCCTCAAGGAAGCGGGTGACAAGCTGGTTGTGGTGGACTTCACTGCTACATGGTGCGGGCCCTGTCAAAGCATCGGCCCTCATTTTAAAGTGAGTGCTCTCTTCAGAATGTCATTCCATATAACAATACTACAGAAAATATATTGACCAATATATAAGGGCAGTAACTGCATCATGCAGACCCAGTTGGCTGTTGAGCCATTAACAGGGTAGGCTGATAACTTCTCTTTATTTGATATATATTCTGAACCTGCATGATTGATTGTTCCGCATAAAACATTTTGCAGTTTAATTATGTAAAGATCACCCATTGGCTGTTTCTATTTTATTTATTTTTTTTCCACCCATATCACCAATGTCATACTAGTAACGTGTGCATTTCTCATGAAATAGGCCTAATGGTGACATTAGTCAAAATTAGCTTACCTAGCTTGCATCTCTCACTGATTTAATGTGAAGCTTCCCAATATGCTTTAATAATGCAACAGTGGACACAAGTTTAAGTTTTAGAAAGAAATGCAGCAGGTGGGCTATCTTTACATGAATTGGCAAGTCTGTTATCGTATGAAACAAACAACAGTTCAGACCAATTATTCCAATTCTCTGCCTCCTATTGCAAATGGGCTGTCAATGAGCTCTGATATTTCTAATGGAGAACGTTAAATGATTTGAAAACCAATCATCCAAGATACACATAATACACATTGTCAATCCTTAAATAATTATCTCTTAAGGGCCTATGTATACACTTTGGGAGTATTGGATTGGAGTCACTGACTCAGTGACATGGGGAACTCTAGGACCTGTCTCTAGTAGAGGAAGGGCAGCAATGAAGAGAAAAAAAGATGCTGTCTCTGCCTCTTCTTCCAAAAAAGAAGCCAATTTGTCATGGAGTTGGCCAAAAATCTGTTAAACCGTGTCATTGAAATCACTGACGTGCCAAAAGACCAGGAATAAGTGCATTAGTATTGATGGCGATCTCCAGCAGTATGGCAGGGCTGATTATGCATTCAGCAGGTTAGCGTCTCCTACCAGTATGATGGTCTGAGCTCTGTGATAAGTGGGGGAGACTCTGACCTTCCTTTTGTTCACCTGCCTTTCCCCAGTTTCTCTCAGAGCACCCAGGGAACAAGGACGTTGTGTTTCTGAAGGTGGACGTGGACGATGCTCAGGTAAGGGGAAATGGTACTTGCTTGCCTGAAAGGTGCTAATATAAATAGAAAGATAACTAGTACGGTTGTTGTTATTTGCTTCCCATGTGTGGGTTCCCTCTGTATTTTTATGGGGAATACTAGTGTAACCTCATAAAGCACACCATGGTGATTCACTCCAGTTGGTCCATGTTGTACACTGGTGTACAATACTGCTTGTGCCTGAAGTACCACTCACCAGGCTTGCATTTTTGTATGTAGATCATTAATACAAAATAATAATACTCATAGATTGCATTTATATAGTGCTTTTCATGACCTGAAACTGCTTCAGAGTGAAGGGTGTGAAACTCGCCTCATTCACCACCAACATATAGCACCCACCTGGGCGATGTTCTGCTGACATTTTGTAGTAGACCACTCACCAGGGCCGTGTCCGAAACGGCACTCTTCCACACTATTGAGTAGCCTTGGTAGCCTGCAAAACTTTCCAAACTAGTGAGGAAGTAGTTTGTAATATTTATTTTCATTTTTTTATTGAGAATATCAATCAGTTAACATATGACTATTGTTACAAAGTGTAGATTATGAATTAAGATAGATATGTACCATAGATATGCATATACGCTGTATGTCTTAAGTATTTTCTTCCGGGTTACTGACTAAATTTGTTGGATGAGTGTACCGTTCTGCTGATGAGTGTGCTCCTGAATTCCCTCAACAAAACCCCGGAAATAAGGGGTTCATTCTGGTATTTTAAGTGCCCCATTTGTGAGAAAAAGTCGCCCTCTCAAAAGCTTTTTGACAAAGTGTACTCGCATATGTGTCCTCAAAAGGGTGTAGGGATCGTATTCGGACACAGCCCCCCTGAGGTGTAGAGGGAGGAGATTATTGAGCTAATTAGACTGGGGGATGATTAGATGACCAGGGGGGTATACTATGAAGCAGGATTACTTGGTTGGATAACTACACTGACTAAAACCGGGAGCTCTTTTTACTTCAGTTCGTGTTCCAGATTTGGGATGTTCTGGGTTTTACTTGGTGCAGTTATCCAGCTAACTAAGTAATCCGGCTTTGTCGTATACCCCCCTGGTTGAGAGAGACAGTTTGGGAATTTTGCCAGACCTGTGTCCAAATCGGAGCCCTAACCACTATGTCCTGTCTACTGTGTCCATTTCCTATGTCCTCCTGTAACCATTTCCCATCCATACTGTGGAAGTGTCGTAAGACAGCCCACCCTTGCGCAGGGATGACGCGCATTGTTTTTGTTGTTATTTAAGCAAAATATTAGCAAAGTTGCACCCCATTTTTAAAACTATTACTGTCATATTTATGCGACCAAAATGTTTGCTTGCTTCTCAAAGTATGCCCCCGAATATAGTCGGCAAACCCTGGAAGTAAGTATATCATCCGGGGGTTTTAAGTATACTAGAGAGAAATTTACTTAACTCCTTTCTTGTCCAGTCTACTTACCAAGCATACTCAATAGTATAGAAGGGTGCTGATTTTGACGCAGCCCCGGGGTGCGTCCCAATACTCGGAAAATGCACCCTCTTTTCCTCCACTACCACCTCCTCTTCCGTGCCCCAGAAACGGATCTTTGTGTTTTAATCTAATGTTGCTGATTACATCTTCATTACGTATTAATGGTTACATATGAATTAATGTCTCGACGCAAACCGTAATTTCAGGGACATCGTATTCTGTACATAATTTCAACCCTTTGTGAAAAGTGCCAAGGGATCTTCAATGGCCATGGTGATTCAGGACCTCAGTTTCATGTCTAATTCAAACTGCACAATGCCCCATCACTGAATTGGGGTGTGTTTGGTTCAGGGGGGAGACCAACCCTCATACTGGCCCACAAACACCACTTCCAGCAATAACTTTGTTTTCCCGTCCAAGTACTAACCAAGCCCACACCTGCTTTGCTGCAGCTGGTTAGCATGACTAGAGTATAAGGTGGCATGGCACATGCATTGGATGCCAATTAAAGGCTTAAATCTAATTGTGTTTGTGTGTGTGATTGTAAAGCATTTGCTTAAACGTAAATATTCCCTTTTAAATACTGTGGATGGAGGAATTCCTATACTTTACGCTTTTCTGTGTGTCCTCGGCATTTGAAGTCATTTCCCCCATTTTTTTGTGTCACAGAGGTTGTGCGTGGAAACTCCTGGATACATTGTCCAATAAATTATACTGGTGATAATACTCATTGTAAAATGTCTTCTGTCCCCAGTATCTTTATTAACAAGTGCATGCAGTGTGGTTATACTAATTATTTAATGCGTTAGTTATGCATTAGCTAGTTATGCGTTATTTAATGACGAGAAGTTCACAGGACTTTCACGAGATCCTACAGTCAAGCCTGGACCTTTGGCTTTCCATTTTTGGCACACCTGCCCAGATTCTGGTCGACAAGAGAGGAAATGTAGGCCATGGTCCAGCAGGGAGATGCTACTTTTTCCATTACATTGTTTCCTTTCATCCTGGTACACCATGAAACACTTTCAGCACACAAGGGCCCCCTTATGCATCTGTGTCTTCACAATTAACGAAATGTGTTCATACAAAAAAAAAAAGAGATGAGCTTAACCCAATTACCTCAGTCTGAGATTTAGCATTTGTTTCATGGGGAGAGGCCATTTTGTAATGTGTCTGTTTTTGTGTGAGGTTTGTTAAACTGATGCATGCAGAGAAGGCTGAAGTTTTTGGTTATTTTATTGGGTAATTTACAGTGTTTGTACCCCATCTTTCTCCAGGATGTTGCCGCCCACTGTGATATTAAGTGCATGCCAACATTTCACTTCTACAAAAGTGGAAAAAAGGTATGATTAGCACCCAGTCTGTTGAAAACCTTTAACATGTTTTAATGAAATATGATGGCTATATTACTTTTATATTGGCAGTGTTGGCACAATCTGGCCACTTTTCAACCCATAGGCATCGTCTAAATGGGTGAAGCGTCCCCTCCAATATTTAAAGCACGGCTTATATTTATGCCATCTCATAACCAAAAATTTATGAGAGATGGGTCGCAGAAAAGAAAAAAAAACCACTTGCCTATTGGGCAACCACTGAGTAGCCTAAAGCCCATCTGCCCGAATGCTCCTTTTTAAAAAAAATATATATATTTTTTTACCTGCCCCGGGAAATCTGGCAACCGATTACCCTGTACTAGTGATTGTGACTAGTGTGATTGTGAAGTGATTTTGTGACTTTATTATGATGAAAAATGTTCTGTGTGCTGCCTGTTATTCTTTTAAAAGCCATCACAATTGAGAATTTCAACCACTGCTATAAAAAAGCCCCCCCAATAAATGCAAATTAATTACGCCCTTGTTTCAACCCCATTGTGTGGAATAATGGAATATGATTGCTATATTACTTTCACATTAGCCATCTGTTTGACTCAGTTCTTGGTTCAGCAAAGACCAGTCCTGTCTCCAGCAGTGTAAAATACAATGTGTGTACACAAACTGTATCTATCAGAATAGTCCCTTTTCATATAAATGCCATCATTGATTTTTATGCAATGTGTGCTTTTTATTGGCCTCTATCAGCCTTCAAATCTTTAACTGGAAACCTCCTACTTTTCTGTTCCAGATTGATTCTTTCTCTGGAAGCAACCAGGCGACGCTGGAAGAGAAAGTGAATTCTCTTAAATGAGTCTTTCCTGCGCCTTTGAATGAAATTCCCTTGTGTACAATAAATCTTGTTCACATAGAACTTTGACATTCACGTTTGTTTGAAGTTATTGGCCGTTGCTTGATGAGCTGGCATTAAAGCACAACTGAACTTTGGTAAAACTTTGGGTTGTGTAGTTACCTGGTATGGTGTAAAACTTCAGAAAACTGAATTTGAATTTAGTAAATTTTAATTTGTACATACATTTTGAAACTGAATTTTATTGCACTGAATTTGTAGGTTATTTCATAACTTGAAATTGTATATAGGTTTTGAAATGGAATTTTATTGCACTGAATTTGTATTTCATAATTAGAATTTGTATATAGCCTACGTTTTGAAATTGAATTATGTGATTTGAATATTATTTTCGGTATTCAGTTAAACTCGGATTTCAAATTCAGATATCAGAAATTCAGTTTGTAAAAATTCAATTCTCCACAAGCTAGCTTTCAGTTTGTACTTCAGGAAAAGCCGTTGTTGGCAGATATCGTCAATCTTTGGAGTGAGCGGCGCTGAGCGCGTCACGG